>CANYBF011397170.1:0-39387 GCA_948192965.1 Dalechampia spathulata | reverse complement strand
AATACCATCAGTCACATGCAAACGTATAGGCATACAATCATCCTCATACGCATATAACACAATGTAAATCCACACATTGAAATGCACCTACGTACACCCATCAGTAATCATATACACACGTACACATGCACATACATCCCTAGATACGTATCTACATATACTCCTAGGGTCTCTAATGTGGGTGTAACAGATTAGGTTTATGCTTGTCTCTTGATTTATAGATGTCATATGTTGAGATAAAATTTTTGAATGTTAGGGTAAGATTTCTGATTGTGGATTAGAATTTTCACATTGGTTTTCTAGGCTATGAGCAGGCAATGGATGTGTTGAAATGCCTGAAGGGCTAAAATGATGTATGTATGCATTTTCATGAAAAGGAAACTGTGTTTCATAAAAGTCAACATCTCTTAAAATTAAAATTTCTTTGTTTTCTAAATCATAATTCTTGTAAGCTTTAACATTATTTACAAAACTAATGAAAATACATTTATAGGCTCTAGTAGAAAGTTTTATCCTTTGAGGAACTATATTACTTACATAGCATAAACTCCTAAAAACATGAAATTTTGCAAAGTTTGGTTTTTTTCCATGTAAAATTTCAAAAGGAATTTTCCAATTTAAGATTTTACTCAGTAAAACATTTATGATTTCAGTTATTATCAAAATAAACTCACTCCAAAAGGCTTTTGGTAATTGAGAATGAAACATAAGAGCTCTAAGAACTTGAAACAATGATTTATGTTTTCTTTCAACTACACCATTTTGTTGAGATGTGTATACACAACTTCTTTAATGTAAAATCCCTTTTTCTTTTACAAAATCAAATAAACATTGATTTATAAAATCTGTACAATTATTAATTTAGATAATTTTGACCTTCTTTGAAAACTAATTTTCCACAAGTAAAACAAAATCTTTGATAACAAGATAGACATTAGTTTTATTTTTCAACATGTAGGTCTATGTAGCTCTTGAATGATCATCAACTATAGTAAGGAAAAACCTAGTATTAATGATGGATTTTATCGCATAAGGACGCCATAAGTTGAAATGCAGTAATTCAAGAGTTCGTTTAGTATTAATTTTACTCTTATGAAATTTTTTCCTTTGTTGTTTCAAAAAATGGCACATATCATACACATTTTTTTCTTTAAGAAGGGAAACATTAATTTCATTGGTATGTGAGAGTTTGTCTTTTGATATTTGCCCTAATTTAGTATGCCATAGAAAATAATCTTTTAATATTGAACATAATTGCTAGAAAAATCATAATAAAAAGAAACACTTTTTAGCTCATATAAACCATTTTTGAGGTTAATAGTGGCAATAATCTCAATTGTTGATTAATTCTTGTTTAACACACTTGTTAGAAAGGAAGGTAAATGTCACACCTATACCCAGCATAAGATGATCCCGTAGCATAATTAATAACCTTCTAAGAAAGGAAATCATTAATTACACTATAAGGGATGCATAAATTTTTTTTTACTATATAACATCTATTTAATTATCATTGCATATATGCCCGAGTATTTTGGCAATCTATAAACATTAATTATGTTTCATACATAATATAATATTCACCATTCATACATGCTTATGTTATTATGCATCATTAATATATTCATATCTATGAGTTATAGCGAAATCACATAAGTATAAATTACAAATACACCACAATAAGTATTACTGCCAAATGAGTAATGAAATGTGCTACATAATGAGAAGTGACATCTAAGAGTACGTTATGAATTCTAGACTGCATTTAGGATAGGGCTTTACGAAAGACCCAACCTTAACCAACTATAGATCAGCTACCCTTGTCATTCCTCGATTGAACTAGGTCCTGCGTTCATTAAATGATAAACACTGGGTATATAACTCAGTAGTGCTATGAAAATGAGCAAATGACATGAACTCGTATCAGAAATAATATATTAATGTTAAATCCCAGTAATCAGTAATAAACAATACAATTGTATCATAAAGTGGCATTTTACATCACTCGTTAGCTAATAAAAGCAATGCATATTGCATATAGTAATATTCATAAATTACTATTCATAAGTTACTATTCATAAATTACTATTCACCATGTACCTGTGGATAAGCAATAACTTCCATATTTATCATATGTAGAAATGATAATATATGTTTGTGAGAATGCAACCATGTTGTGCACTCTTCCTTTAACTCTTTATAACATTTTATCTCATTCTATAATATTGCGCAATTCCTTTTTCATACTAGGTCCCTCTAGGCACCGGTACTCAACTCCCGTAGGAGGCCAAATATAAGTATAACTGTAGAGTTCTGTGAACCTCATCTCCATTGGGAGAGCCATTGTATCTGTATGATTCCTTTGGGGGACTCCATTAACTATATGACCCAGTACATTTCTTTTTCTGTAACATCTCTTTTCCTTTCTCTTACCCACCTTATAACTTCTCTATAATATCATGAATATCTTTGCATGCTTGAATACATCATGATGTATCATATGATTAATGAGTACATGATCGTGTATGATAGTGGTCATATGATGTCTTTGTCCATACATGTCCTATTCCATCAGTACAATTAATGATTAATTAGAAAACATCAATTCAAGACCTTAAGTGAGGTCATGAAAAGGAAAGTATAAACCTACTACCGATTTGCCCTTATCTGTAACCTGGGCACGAGTATGGAATTCATTATCGGAACCTGCAACATTTCAATTTCATATCCACTTAGGAATCATATTCACATTTTCTAAACAATCATCATGCTTAGAAAGCATCCAAGTATTATTCCATAGCATTCTCTTTCAAAGCATTTAATGTATAACATTTCAAAGATAAATACATACATAAGTCATACCTGAGCATATTGATATGTAAAGGATATATTTGATAAGTACTTATAAAGTTTAGGATTATTTATATAGGTATACTATTCATTTGGTAAGTTACTATTCATTTGATCATTTTCTATTTAACGTACTTTATACCTTGCATTCTATTTGTTTTTGATACATAATGAAATGCCTAATGATTTCATATTTACATTATGATATATAATTCTTTAATGTCCCTTAACAGAAGAATAAGATCATGCATTTAAGGATTTAAAACAAAATTGCATAATAAATTACTTTAGTATAACACATGCATGCATTTAAAGTTCACACACATTTTACCTCATGAAATAGTTCTTATTATACAAGTATTTTAACTAAGCAAATAACCTTTAAATTAAGTGATTCTTAAACCATTAGAAACTAGACTCAAATATCTTTCTAGTGATATATTATATGGTCAAAAATTCAATTGTTAAGGCCTCTAAACATTAAATGAACGAATGTCTATTAATTCTACTAAATTTCTGCTCAACTGTGACATCCTAAATAACGCGGCATTTTGGACTAAGAAAATGACTTTAGAAATTTTTGAAATTGGTATCATTGAAAACTAAATTTAAAGAGCTTTCCAATTGTATATTATGTGTTCTATAATTCTAAGGATAAGGTGGTCAAAACATAATTACCATAAACCTCTAACTCTATCTTTTTTGAAATTCCGTTTCGGCAGACTTTATGCACCTTACTTATATGCCTCATTCATTGTATTCAATTACTTTAAAACCATACCATATTGAACATACACCTATATTAACATGTTATTAACAATACCAAGTCAAATTTTTCAATGTTCATGCATTAATTATCACATTAGGTAGTCATTAACACAAGCACATACATGTTGTCCCCTAAATACCAAAATTTGCATAACTTTTGAAATTCCAATCCAATTGCCTTAAAACCTTATTTTCTTCATTATAACACCATAATTCTTCATTTACATACATAATTTGATGATTTAATACATTAGACTAAAAATTGGTAGCCAAATACACAAGTGTATATTTTTGGGCAACAACCATTTTTGACATAATTTTCACATTCCAATCCACTTTTCATGCATATTTCTTCATCTTTATCATATTTTCTCACTTAATTTACATCACACACACATTACATAACATTATAAGAGTCCTTTCAATATAGGTCATCTAGGGTTTTTGCTCACATTAATTCCATACATGAAACTTTGAAAACAAATGCATTAAAAATGTTAATCCAAGTGTGCTTTACAACATTCCATCATTAATTTCATAAAATCCATGCATAATCTCCATGACCTAATTTTCTACATTCCAAAAACTCAAGTTCCAGCAATCCTCAATAAGAAATAAATATATATATAAGAAGAACTAAGTGAAAACAACTTTAAAAACATAAAATTTATCCAAACTTACCTTAGGAAATAATTAATCTTTGAATTGAAATTATGAAGAAGGAAGAAGAATTTGAAGAATGGAGAGTGGAAGGAGTGTCAAACGTAATTTGGCTTCCTAAAAACAATTTTAGTAATGGACCATGGAATAAGCTTTACTGACATTAGGCAAAGGTTCCATGATTAATATTTGATTCTTCATATAGTCATATATATCATTTAGTCCAATGAGAAACTATATAACTTTATCTTCATTGTCCATTTCACTAATTCCCTTAGTAGATTCACACTTACATTGTCATACCCCAACCCAAGAGGTGACGACATGATCCCGTAGCATAATTATTACTTTCCCGTCTCAGAAAAATAATAATTATACCACAAGGGATTTTAACTCTAACGCTCATATAAGAGCCAATATAACAAAAAAGTTATATTCATTACAAAACTGTACAATAACATTTATAATACTGCCAAATACAACAAAAGGAAATGTACACAAATATACAAACTACAAGAGTCCGTCCAGTAGTCCGGGTTCTCTACCAAATCAGCTAATACGTGAACCAGCTGTTGGCGACTCCAATCCAGATGCTCTCCCTCTGAACTCGGACCTACGTTCATCAAATGATAAACGTTGAGAATAATCTCAGTGGTGCTAGGAACACAATCGTAGATAACACATTAGACGGCCATAACACACGCAATCACGCCAATACAACACAAACATAATCATCAATCAACACCCACAAATGATATCAGCAATCTCTGCATATAATCATTCCTAAGCAACACACAAACCATAATACATGCAATCATACCAATACAACACAAACACAATCATCAATCAACACCCATAAATGATATCAGCAATCCCTGCATATAATCATTCCTAAGCAACACACAAACCATAAATGCTCAACACACAAGCGGGAATGCAATGATGCGTTGCACTCGCCCTCGTTTTGGCACTTCTCGTGCTCTTTTAGGAACGTCTTATTCCTTTATCATATTAATTAAGACTGGTACTTCTCACACCAATAGGAATGTCTCATTCCCTTCACCATCTTAATTAATATCGGTACTTCTCGTACCTGATACTTCTTGTACCCTCTTTCATTCCACCCTTATTTCTCCTCATCACCATGAAATGCAATATGAATGAACAATAATCGAATATCATGATGCATGAATAAGCCACATAACTCCCCCAAGCTATAAGCTCATCAATTAATCGCCTCCCTCTAAAGATACGTTCCTTCCCGGAACCAAGAACCATCCAACAAGCACAAGCCTAGCACAACAAACATAACACCCTAGCACAACATAACACAACCCAAGCATAGACCCACATAGCTAACACAAACCAGTCTATCTAGCACAAACACCTCACATAAGGCATGACTTCCAGACCTCACTCGGGTTTTAAGATAAGGAGACAAGCCAAACACTATAACTAGCACAAACACAACAACACAAACTACACGACTAGCACAAACCACACATCTAGCACAAACCTGAGATAATAAGGTGGCTGGCATGATCCCCTAATCCCGTTAACAACGATCACCAACATTAACTTTGGCTCTCATACCTTTTTGGGTACTTATGAATTCTAATTCTAATATTTGGGAGGGTTTAATGCAGAAGAAAGTGAGAGAAAACTAAGAAAACCCTTAATACTTATGCTTTGACTCAATAAACTTAAATCGCGTACGGCCGTACCAAACTCTGTACGCCCTTATCGAACTAAAACTTCTGACAAGCCAAAATCTTACGAGGGACGGTATGCCCGTACCCCATTTGGTACACCAGTACGTCCACAACTCACCTGACAAACCCAATTTCCTACGAGCACACGTATGGCTGGACCACTCTTTGGTACGCCCGTACGGCCTCCAGGAACCTAAGACCCTTCATATCCCCTGTTTGGTATGCCTGTACGGTATCCCGTACGCCCGTACCACCCTCCATTCCTCTCTTCCAACCATTCTAACTCACTCCCATGCTACCTAAATCACCAAAATACAATCAAAACATTCATACCACCATTCACAAACCTTACATAGACACAAATACATACTCATCACATCACACGATGCATACACAATCGCAAATACATGGCACATACGCATGCATTCAGACAAAACTCCTAAGGTCTCTAAAGCGGATGTGACATACATGCTAGTAATGATCGTAAAACCCCTAGTTCATCCTATAGTTCCTTCAACTTGGTAAAATACATCATCACAGATATTGTAAATTGATTAAAAGAACTAATTTTATATTTAATTTGATACAACTATGGTCTATTGCTTTTTCCAAATTGCTCTTTTAACTCATCCCATAATTGTTTTACTATAGTGACATAAATAAATGCTTCAACAAGCTTTTTGGATGAGGAGTTAAGGATTTAGAAAATTACCATGGAGTCTTTTCTCTTCCATCTCTCAAAATCTACATCTTTTTCATTTAGCATTGGGCATTTTTTATTCATGAAGCCTAGCTTATCTTTAACTCTGAGTGTGATAGTCATCAATTTGCTCTAGGTTATATAATTTGGTCCATTTAAAGGAATGTTGACAAAAAGCATCCCTAGTTGGTCCATGTTTTAAAGAGAAATAGAATTTGTTTTATGATTTTCATTTGTTCCTATGAGTATGTTCAATGTTTCACTAATACCATGTAAAAAGAATGGAAAAACTTTTTATGCCCTTCACGTTCCTTACGGGTATACTATGTATTAGATATACTCTTTTGATCATAAATTTTTCAAAAAAATTAAAATGAAATTAAACTACACATTTTCATGAAAATTATTTCATTTTCATATTAGATAAAAAATAATTTTTTATTTTTTATATATTTATTTCATAATTTTTCAATCTACATTTTTCATATATATATAAATGATTATTAAATTTTTATTGAATTATAAGAAAAATATTGTATATATTAAGCAAAATGTCATTTGTTAAATAATAAATAAAAATAATGAAATATTAATTTAGGAGAGGAAGCTCTTCGTTCCTTATTTTCCTGTTGCTAGATCCTCCAGAACCACAAGAATCCTTAGTTAAAATGGGATTCCAACTCAACACTTTTTGAGATTTTAAGAAGAGTTATTCTTTGGAGAGCATAGTACAATGAAAATTGTAAGTTGTATTCAGGGGGAGTTATTATCTATCATTGGGGGCCCGAGAGACGGTGGTTTACCATGTGATGGCTGTCAATGGTTCGAGTCCGCTTATTTCCAACTCATGATAACTCTCCAAGAATTTCAATTGCGCTTATTAGTTAAAAATGTTAATATGTATTAATTAATGTGTAATTATTCATTATTTTAAATTTTTATATAAAAATGTGATAGATTTTTTTGAAATAAGTGATACAGTTAAGTGATCATTTTGATATAAAGTAAGATAACATAATAGTTGATATAAACAATGACATGACATCTAATATGATAAATATTTCATCTTCAATTATTTCATTAGTATTATATTAACAAATTTGATCAGAATTCTACGAATGATTTATCGATAAGATAAAACTAGAAATATAATATTTTAAAAAAGTAAAATTTAATAATCAATATAATACAACTTCAATGATCACTTAAAATATTAACCCTTTAGATCATCAAAATCAAACCTTTACAAAACTCGATGATTTCTTCTATTTTCAATTTCCATAATTATATTTTAATGAAGTATAATTATATGAAGATAATTAATCATTAAAAAAATTATTTGAAATTCAAAAAATTTAAAATTTTCAAAGAAATTACATTTCTCTCAGGAAATTTTAATGATTCCAAATGAAACCCGGTGCTTTCTTTTGACGTACCATTGAATTTATAAAATGTTTTTTTAGCACCACACGGGGTGATAAATCTGAGTCAGTAGCGTGTAATAGAAATGAACTTTTCATAGTGAAAATAACCCTTTTTGATAAACTTGTAATATAACTACTATACATATCAATTTAATATACTAATAGAATCATGTAATTTAATAAAAAATCAATATATATTATAATTATCTATCAATTAATCTTCTAACATGATGTATTAAATGCATAAAAATGTATTCGCACAGTAGATTGCATGGATGATTAGATATTAGTCTTATTGCCGGTAGCTGATCATGTGCGAAAATCTAATTGTTGACTTAAAAAATTGACAATGTTTCTAATTCATATTAATTACAATAATACTACATAAAAAAATGATTGACTCTCTGCCAGGAACACAATATGTGGAAATAAAATAAAATCGGGTTTAATTGTTTCTCTGTTTTAAAATAATTCTAACCAAAAGCATATATCCATAAAATAAATGGATAATTAATATAAATCAATTGATTTTATATTATATGAATATTAATTCTATTCATCCTTATATCATAAGTTTAATTAAATACTTCTTTTGATTTACAAAATTTTTTACATAATTTTAAAGATTAATATGATTAAATAATCATACAATCTTCATTTTATATATAAAGATATAAAATTAAGATAACATGAATTTAGACTTATATAATAAGTTAAAATCTTTGAGATAAATTTAGATGTTTGATTTACCTCTACTTTAGAATTTATATTTAATAAGCAATAGTTAATTCAAACTAATTATTCTTGAAGGAAGTATTAGAGAATCATCTATGAAAATATATAAGGAATTCAATTGATATATAAATAAAATAAATTATTTTATTTTATTTTATATAAAATATTTATCAACTTCATTTATGATTATTATTATAAGTTTAATCTATCATTCTTCATTAAGTTCATATTGTTTTAATCATTAATTTTATGTTTATGATTTATTAAAAATAAATATTTAAGTTTAGGATTTTAGTGTGTTTAAAAAAAATGTATAATTTTTTTAGAGTAAAATCAATGTTATTTTTATAACAAAATCAAAGTCTTGATCATAAATAAAAAATATTTCTATTCAAATAATCAAAAAACTAAAATCAAGTAATTTAAAGTTTAGCAATTAATTTAAAATAAAATAAAATTTAATGACGTTTGAGCTTTTAAATTTCATATATATATATATATATATGTTACTGATACAAATATTAGATAGTGAAAATTATAATTAGAAATAGTTAATAAATAAATTAGAATTTAAATCCCTCGTTTAGACAGAAAAATCCAACTTAGAGAACTGCGATTTATGGATTGATGAATCACCATGCATCCATCTCTATTCATCATTTTGGTTAAGTGTGAAATTTTGATTTTTTAGAAAATATTTTATTATTTTTTAGGATAAATTACTCTCACTCCTTGTATTTTTGATATATTACATTACTTATTACTATATTTTAAATGAGATTAATTATGCATTAAATGTTTCTTAGCAAAACTATTTTGAAAAATTTAAGAATTTTAGGATTTTTTTGTTATAAAACTTTTTTGTGTTGTTTAAAGTATTTTTGCAATGTTATCCTATTTTTATTTTCTAAATCAAAATTAATATTGTAAAAAGTATTTATTTTTATAATCAATAAATACATGATATTATAATTAATGTTAATAATAAAAGATATGGCAATACATACTAACATGAGAAACATTATTTCCTATTTATCTTATTTACAAAAAAAAAAAAAAGTAAAAAACCATCTATACAATGTTTTTCAAAGTTATATCTATTTTTAATAAAATCTATTTTCATTTTCATTATTTATTTAAAGAATTTTATCAATTAGATTCCATTGTCTAATTTTCTTAAAATAATTATCTAGAAATATAACAACACCGTTTTTGTTTCATTAGGTCCAATGCACGTAACCCGTATAACAAGTTTCCAGTTGCATTTTTATGGATAAGGAAGAATACAACAGAGGAATTATAGGAATAAAGTTAATCCCCTCTGGTCTCTTTGCTTATGGAAACATATCATGTAATTGCAGTCACTTGTCTAACTTCATTACAATATCATTTGTTTCCTTTTTTGTAGATTTTTTTTCCATAATATGACTCCAATTGAGTCACTTCAGATTCTGCTTTATTTAATTTTAGTTTATTTATAATTAAGTGAATTTGGATTAAATATTTCAAATTTTTTAATATATCATGAATTTAATTAAACATTAAATTAGCCTAACAAATATAAATTATAAAATAAATTATTTTAAATTTATGAATTAATTCAAAAATTAAACTATTTTGTTAATATATATATAAATAATTTAATATTAAATTTATAATTTATATAATTTATAATTCTATAAATATATAATATAAATTTAATTATTAATATAAAATTATAAATATTTATGAAATATAATATTATGATAATATAATACTTTGATAGATAATTAAATATCATACATCACAGACGGTTACAAGCAAAGGATATGAATTAAAATGCAATGCATGCATGTAAGCAGATGGTTGTTTAAACAATTATTGGCGATTATTTTTAGAAATTCCAATTTGAAGTTTTTTCTGATTGGATGACACTTGATTGTTGTAATTTTTCCTTTTCCACCATCATGAAACTTGAAAACTTATATTAATAATTATTTAAAATAAAAATCGAGATAATTATTTTTTTAAGATTCATAAAATATAAAAATAAAATTAATAGTCACATATAAATTTTTAGAAAAATATTAAATGATGAAATTAACGTACAACATCAAAATAATTTTCATATTTTTTAGATATTTAAATTAGATTTATTAACTATATTTAATAAAATTTTATCAAACATATTATTTTTTAGCTAATTATAACAACTATTAATTATTTTATTTTAAAAAAGTTTTCAAATCTATACAAAATAATAAAAATTTTATAAAAATATCAAATTTATAAAAAATTTATAAAAATGATAGATATTCAAAAATATTTACAAAAATAATATTTTAAAAATTTAACATTAAATTTATTTTAATTTACAAAAATTATTTTAAATTTATTTTAGACTTACTTGAATTTATTATAAAAAATCATTATTTTTTAAAAAAATTATTATTTTTCTTAAAATTTAAAAAACCACCTCATATTATAATAAAATATAAAATGAAATCTATAATTACCATAATTAACCCTTTAATTATAAATGTTTCCAAGTGCCGCCTCTATCTTTGCATGCATATACTTTATTTTAGTATATATATCCCCTACTTAATACTATCATTATTATTTATGTTCATATCCACTACCTTTTTCATAAAAAATTAATTTTATACAAAAAAATATTGTATTATAATAATTATTTTTTCTCAATTTTATTATGTATGTGTATATATGTAAAAAGTATTTTCTACATTCCATGCACATGGACGCTAGGGATGTTGAATATGTGAACCCCACTCAAACTGTGGAGAAATGTGCAGTATAAATCTCTGTGCCTGAACTCATTCTTACATGTGCTTCTTTCTGAATGGATTCTACTGCCTTTACCCTTGTTTTGTCTTCTCCGCAAATGCAGAAAGACACTTCTCTGTTGCAGAAAAAAACCATTCCTCTAGAGTTTCGATGGCCAAAAGATGACTTGGTCGGTGCCCAGAAGGAACTGATGGAACCAGTTGTGGATCTTGCAGGTTTCTTTAAAGGTGATGAAGATGAAACCCGAAAAGCTGCCAGTATAATCAAGATGATTTGCTCGAAACATGGTTTCTTTCAAGTGATCAATCATGGGGTTGATTCCAATCTCATCAAAATGGCAAATGATCAGTTGGATAACTTCTTCAAGCTTCCAACTTCCCAAAAGCTTAAGGCGAGGAAGATGCCAGGCAGCACGTGGGGTTATTCTAGTGCCCATGCTGATCGATTCTTGTCGAAATTACCCTGGAAAGAGACATTATCTTTCCCATATCGTGAAAATAGTTCGGACCCTGTTGTGTTTGATTTCTTCGTATCGACCATGGGAAAGGACTTTGAACAAACAGGGTAAGAAACTAAAATTATTAAATAATTTATATACCAATTCTCAACCCTACTTTTCTCATTCTTTTGGGTGCATTTGAAATTTCTAAAGGTGCGATCACAAGCATGTTTGTTGACATTATACATCCATTCCTCAATTTAATTCTATATATATTTTGCCAACAAACTATGTACTATTTGTTATAGTTTAGTAATTTGAAAATTATTTTGTGTATAATTTATCTTTTGGAATATGAGAAGGCTCTCTGGATTAATTTTTAATACGAGTGTGGAACCTTATGCTTTTGTAGAATGGTCTATCAAAAATACTGTGAAGCAATGAAGGACTTGTCTCTTTCCCTAATGGAACTGCTGGCTATTAGCTTGGAAGTTGATAGATTCCATTACAGAAAATTCTTTGAAGAAAGCAGCTCTATAATGAGGTGCAATTTTTATCCTATTTGCGAAGAGCCAAATCTTACTCTGGGCACCGGACCGCATTGTGATCCAACAACATTGACTATTCTTCACCAAGATCTAGTTGGTGGTCTGGAAGTTTTCACAAACAATGAGTGGTATACTGTTCCCCCCCGTCCTGGTGCCCTAGTCATCAACATTGGCGACACCTTTACGGTACGTATTCAAAAAGTTAAAAAGTTAACTATGACTTTCGTTCCTTACCAATTATTTTCCTCAATTCCATGATGTCATATTTTGCTCAAAGAGACGTGAAAAGATGCACGTGTGTGTTTGTATGTATGTAGGTATCTTAAGGAAAGACATGCTCCATGCTTTTCGTTAAACGTAGGAATGCAGAATAATTTTAAAAGCTACATTATGTAGCGTATACATGGTCAATTATAAGTAATGATATGCTTAAGTTGGCAACTTTATGCCTGCATGCATGCCTATATATGGTATAATACAACTTATTATGCGAAATTCCTACATACATATGATCCATGTTTCCATACATATATAGTATAATAATTACTTTTTTCCATCTGATTTTAATGCAATAGTTGACAGGATCTACATAGGAATTTACTTTTATAATAGATTGGCAGCTAATTATGTGGTTTTATTTGACATTGGTGGCTGTGTAGGCGTTGTCAAATGGGATATACAAGAGTTGTCTGCATCGAGCGGCGGTTAACGAGTACGAGGACCGGAAATCGTTGGCATTCTTTCTTTGTCCAGGAGATGACAAGGTGGTGAAACCACCGATGGATCTTGTTGTTAGAGAAGGGAAAAGAATGTACCGTGATTTCACCTGGTCTGAGTTCCTCCGTTTCACTCAAACTCGCTATAGGAGCGATGCTGACACCCTCCAACATTTTACTAACTGGCTCATCTCTTCAAACTCTGCAAATTAATATTGATATTCATGAATGGTTTTGGGGGATATTGGTGGGATTTCGGTTAATCATTTAATAGAGCATTGCAGCCAGAAAAATAATAAAAAATGAATATCGGTGAATCATGAATGATCCAGAAAAAGTATGTTTCCTTTGTTGCATTAAATATATATTAGTCTGTCCTTTTGTTTATGGGTATGTTTTACTTGATTATGATAGCAATCCCTCTATGAAAGGAGCGACATGGAACCTGGCAACTCCTAATGCACTAATAATTTTGTCTTGAACCAAATCAAATTCGACTTTTTTATATTAGGATATTTAGTTAATAAAGATTTTTAATAATGATCTGATAAATAATTATATTTCATCCAGAATTTGGATAAATTAAATCTAATTAGGATAAGGAAGTTTCATAGTAAGATATAAATATAGTATTCCCTTCATAATTCAAATGCATAACAAATATTTTACATATTAACTATTATTTTTATTCTCTCTCAATCCGCTCTTAATTCACTAAATTAAGTATCAGAGTTATCTTTATCAACCTTTAAATTAGATAGCTCAAAAAATCACATTATCACCCTCTCAAATGATAACTACAACTCATCCTCTATCGTCCTGCACAATCTCCCTCAAAATATCGTAGAAAACAACGCAAATTCTACATCACCTGCTTAAAACATTACAAATTTAGAAAAAGATTACATCATTATGTTTAAGAATTTTGTACTACTTTATATAAAATATCAATAATTTTAATTTATAAAAATTAAATTTTATCTATTTTTATATGAAATAATAATAATTTTAATTTATAAAAATTAATATATATAATTAATTTTTATTTAACTTTATATAAAATAATAATCCTTTTAATTTAAATTAATTAGTATCTAACTTCATATGAAAAAATAATATGTAAAAATTAAATAATTATTATTTTAATTTATAAAACTAAACTATTTTCATTTAATTTTATATAAAATAGTAATACTATTTTTATCTTATCTTATATAAAAATTAATTTTTTTATAAACAAAATTTATTCAAATTTAAATATAAAAATGAATTTTACCTATTCAAAATAAATATAAAAAATTAAATAATAATAATTTTAAATTATAAAACTAATTTTTATCTAAAAATATTATTGAGATTCAAATATAATACTAATTTTTATCTAATTAAAATAAATACAAAAAATTAAATTTTAATAATTTTAATTTATAAAACTAATTTTTACCTAATATTTTTAATATAGATATTTATATGTGCTTAAATTAACTAAATACATATTATATGAATTTAATTTTAAATAAAATATTCATTTTTGTTATAATTACATTTAATTAAATATTACTCAAATAAAAAATAAAAAATAAAAATAAAGAGTTTATGATATTTTTATTTATGTATTATCTTTAACTAGAAATTTTAACAAAATTTCAATTTTTTATTTGTCATGTAAAAGTCAAATATTTTCAAATATATTTCTTTAACATCTGTCTATATGTATATTATAATAGCAAAATTAATAATATCTTTTATTCGATATATAATTCATTTTTTCATATTTCATTTTTTTAAAAACTAATAATAAAATTAAAATAATTATAATTTTTAGTTAATTAATAATCATTTATCTGATTTCATATAAATTTATTCTTATCATTTAAAATCATTATAATATTATGTCTATTTTCTAAAATAATTATAATTTTATGTTAGATTAATAATTATCAATCTAATTTCATAAAAATTTATATTCATCTTTCAAAATAGTTATAATTTTATGTTAAATTAATAATTATCAATCTAATTTTATAAAATTTATATTTATCTTTAAAATTATTATCCTTTGAAATCATTATAATTTTATGTTAAATTAATAATTATTGATTTCATGTTTTTAATTTTTTAGATAATTATCATATTTGATTTTAAAATCTAACTTAAAGTTCATTCATAATTTTTATTATTTATTTATATTTTTTTAATTAATAGTCCAACCTTTCATAAATTTTATTCTTATTTTTTTCCTTTTTGCCAGTGTTTTTTAATTATGATTTACTTGAAAAGATCACATCAATATAAAAATTTGAGGAATGGTTATACTAAACGAACAAATATATATATATATATATATATATATATATATATATATATATATATATATATATATATATATATATGTGTGTGTGTGTGTGTGTGTGTGTGTTATTTTTATTAATATAGTTTTACATTTTTAAATTTTTATGTTAGAATACTAGGAAACTCTTATCAAAAAGGTATCTTCTTCTATATATATTAAAAAGAAAATATTTTAATTAAAATAACATTTAATCATAATTTAATTTATATCTCAAAATCATTTACATCATATGTTATAATAAAATTTTAAATAATATATATAATAATAAAATTTTAAAATTATAAATATTTAATTATAAACATGACATATATAATAATAAAATTTTATTAGGATCAAAATTATATATTATAATAAGGTTTTAAATGATATATGTAATAGTATAATTTTTTCAAGATTAAAAAATATTAAAAATAGAATATAAAAAATAACATAAATAATCAATCAAATAATTCAAACTAACATTCAATGCATATGATGAAAATCCAATACTGATAAAATTATATAATTTAATAAAAATTAATATATATTATAAATATATTATTAATTTATGTTCTAACATGATGCATTAACTATATATATAAAAAACATTATTCTAATAGTAGATTCCACGGATGAGTAGATACTAGTGTTATTACTAGTAATCGACCATGTGTGAAAATATAACCGTTGACTTCAAAAAGTAATAATATATCTAGTTCATGTTAATTAGAAAGATTCTATGTAAAATGATAGGCACTCTCCCCCTAACATAATATGCAGAAATGAAAAAAAAAATCTAAGTTAAATTGATGCTTTTTAATAAGATTAATTCGATGAATATATAAATAAAATATATTGATATTTAATATAAGTTTCAATAAATTTTATGTAATATGAATATTTATTTTATTTATGATTATTATTATGAATTAATTCAATATTTTAGTGTGTTTTAAAAAATGTATAATTTTGGTTTTAGTAACTAAGGTTAAACGCCTTACTTTTATAGATTTGATATAATACCGAGTCGTAGGGGATTCCATAAGAAATATGAGTAAGTGCAATAAACATGAATGTCACCTTTCCATGTGCTTTATGCTGTGATAATTGAATGACTAAAAGTCTAAACCATGGCTGCACTCCACGACAATCCCTAATGGGAAACTTCTCCTTGTCCAAAGAAGTACCAATGACGAGTCAATTATTTTTGTTTTTGCTTCATTTCCCCTCTCTTTTGCAATGCTTCATGTCTAAAATTCTCCCATAATTTATCTGTTTTTATATACAGAAAGCGATTTGCAGTGAAGTTATTCACCCTGAGAAAAAAGGTCTTTTGTTTGCCATAACAATATATATGTGGACGTTTGGCTGTCGCCCTACGAAGATAAACATGTTTCAAGCATGCTTACCAATCTTAGTATTTAGTATATTTTTATAATTCTTATAAAAATTAAAAATTTTATTATAATTAATTGTTTGTTATCTCTATCTCTATCAGTCAAACAAAAAAGAATCAATCAAATAATTTCATGAATTTTGTTATACCCCTTCTAAGTTTGTCCTTTTTCGTCTGTTATTTTATAGGAATAAACAATACACACATATAACAGTAGAGAATTTCTATTAACCATTTTGCATCATGGATTTTGTGGCTGTACATGTGTGCGCCAACTGGATGGATGTATTCAAAACAATCCCAATCAAATTAATATTTCTCCTTCATTATATCTAATTTTGACAGAATTAGATTATTTCTTTACCTTGGTATCCCTTTATGATGTTTATTTGTTCTGCACTGATTGTTGCATGATATGGTTGAAGACGACTATCAATATGATTTAGTCCTCTCAAAGTTTACAAGCAGACTACATATAATAGTTATGATGCTAATGACGGCTCGCTCTACAAGTTCTATGACCACTTTATGTATATAACAATATATTTCTTCGATGTTTATGAGTTAAAATTATATAAAAATATAATATCTGAATTGATCTTTGTTTAGGGTGGACTCGGCCAGCCGGGGATGGTCAGATCTCAGGACACAGATTAGAAATGAGTCTTCCATCTTTAGCTCATAAGCTTAAGTTGTCATTTCATATAAAATTGTATAATTTGCATTATTTTTGGTTAATATAACGCTGATAGAGAAATCATGATGAAATTGGTCCAAAGAAAAGAAAGAAATAATGATGAAAGCGTACATAATGGGAGGAGGCAAAGACACGAGGAGTGTCGTTAGAATAGGAGTAGAGGACAAAGTGAAAATAGGACTGAACAGGAAGGCAGATGAATAGCGATTCCATGTTATATTTGCAAGTCAGATATGGCCAATGAACAAGTAGAGACAAATAATTAGCCACCTTGCCCTTTGTTTTCTATTCTCATGAAAATAATACATGATATTCTCATCCAACTCTACCCTATTGCTCTTCAATAAAACATCTACCATCATCTTCTGTACCCAATTGCTCTGAAGAAACAATTAAAAATTCATAAAATTTGATATTTTTAAATTATTATTTCATCTAAATTGCAGAAGGGTCGAGAGTAACTCCCATGAAATAAACAGAGAAATCATTAATATTGATATATTAAAGCTGATTGGTGGGGAAAGCCCCAGCGGCCCCCATTCCATCGGGCTCGGTCAACGTGGTCCACGGCTATAAAACCCATTCAGCGAAGGGGAAATCTTATCGACTTGGGAAAAGATTATGTTTCGGCCTCACGACTTATTGTCGGATTGTTTTTGGTGTCCAACAAAAGTTATGATCCACACAGACTCTGTTATCCACACATTCCATCAATATTGTGATACTTTGCTATATATTATTTTATAGCTTTAAATCTCTGTAAATTTTATAAATATTTTTACTAGTTGAAATTTTTAGAACATGTAATATTTTGATGATGGATAGATATAAATACTTATATACAATTTGCTATATATTGATAATATATATCTATACATATATATTATATAATATATATGTACATACATATATTTAGAACAAAAATTATACAAAATTAGTATATATTGGTAGGTGTTTGTGTGTATATATGTATAATGATGGAGTCAGAAATTTATCAAAGGAGGAATTAAAGTTTAAATAAATAATAGTAATTATTATTTATTTTTCTTAATTCATTCTTGCATGAATTATATAAATCAATACCGAAATTTGAATTCATGTCATTATTTTTATAAAAATTTTGTTGCTTTAGCTAATTAATATAATTAATAAAAAATCATTTATAATTTGTTCACACTAATTAAACTAATTTAAATAATCTAAATAATATAATATATATCAATATCAATAATATAAAATATTTTTAAAATAAATATTAAGAGAAAATTAAATTGGGTTCGCTGTTACAAAGAGTTCAAACCGGTGGCATTACCAAGGTCGCAGCTGTTGAGGGTGGACTGGGTTACGATGTGAAATTTCAGCAAAACGATGAGGAGAGGGAAAGAAGAAGGGAGGAGTCTGGGGCACGAATTGGGGAGGGAAATGAGAAATTAAATGGGGCTATTTTATAAGAACGGACCGGGACATGTTGGGCTAGGATGGGCAACTGGTTGAGATGGTCATTCAACAGGTTTTCATCCTCCTCTTGCCCAATCTTTATCCATCTCTTCTTCTCCCTCTTTCCCGGTCTTTATCCATTTGTAGATAATAGTTGCAGCCTCTCTCCTTGTCAAAGAAACCACTGCAGAAGCCCCCACCGCCCCCTATTCACCGGAAGCCAGTGATACACACACACACATACATATTAGTTTATTATAGTTTCAAAAGAAAATTATTCAAGGATTTATTGGAAGAGTTAATTATAAAACAACAAATTATATTTCATATTTTATAATAATATCCATAATTTTGAAAGATTTTGTAGAGATTATAATTTTTTGTAATAAATTTAAAGTAAATTTGAAATAAATTTAAAATAAATATTTATATAAATTAAAACAAAATTTTAAAAATTATATATTAAATTTTAAAAGTATTAATTTTCAAATATTTTTAAAAATTTGGTTATTTTTATAATCTCTGTAAAAACGTCATACTTTTTAAAAATATCTTCTAAACTTCTTGAAATGAATAAAAAAGGTTTCCAACTCTAGGACGGGTCATCTTTCAAAAAGCCGCTTTCTTTTAAGAAAGCCCATCTTATATGTATTTTTTGGATTAATATATTTCAAGAAAACATGATTTTAATTTTAAATTTTTTATTATATTTCTTTATCATTAATCTTTTTACATTATTTTTAATTTTTTTTTATTTTTATTATAAATCATAATTTTTAAAAAATATTAATCACCATTGACATTAAATATGTTAATCTCAATTGTCATATATTATCAATTCCTACTACTATCATTGCTGATCTCCAAGGCCACCATGATATTTTTTTTATTGTTGTGGTCATAATTTCAAATAATTTTTACTATTTTTTTATCTTTTTATTATATTATATTATATTATTAATAAATTTATTTGTTGTTATATACTATATAATATATATAATTTATACAATAAACAAATATATTTTTTTTTACAAAAAATTACACTATATTATATATGATAGATATATTTATCCATCATACATGATATATATTAATAAATATATCTATATATCATATATTTATCTAAAAATTTATTTTCTTTAATTTGTAAGCTTAATTATAAATATTTAAATTATTTTAGAAAATGCATAATTTATTAATAAGTTTGACTAATTTATAAGTAAATTTGATAAATTCATAAGTAAGTTTGATGGACTTATAAGCTTAAATAAAATTTTAAAATTATTTATTTATTAATTGTATGTTATAAGATAATTACTTACTAATTTTATACATATAAAACTATATTATGTACAATTAAATGAAATTTAACTAATAAATTATATTTAAATATTTATATCGAAAATGCTATTACATGTATTAATAATTTATCTAATTTATATTAAGTGATACCCTCATGTTGTTATGAGACATTAAAATTTTTAGTAATTTTTATTTTATATTTAATAAATTAAATAGTAATTAATAACAAATCAAATAAATCAATATCCACATCTAAAGTGCTTATGAAAATCCTAGTAATAATAAGACCAACTCATTACATGCATGAAGGAGCTAATATCATAAAACCATTTTCATACTGAAATTTAGAAAAAAAAAATGATTGTTGGATATTTTATAAAAATATGAATAATGATGTGATTTTTTAAAAGGATCTTGCTTGTTCAATTTAAAGACTATAACTTTATTTTCATTGAAAAGTCTCTATTTGAAAATTCTTTTCAAAAAATAAAATTTTCAATTTATTGGAATTACTATTTAAAAATGAGGTTAAAAAAAAGATAAATAAATATTTTCCTGAAAAATAATTTTAGAAAAATCAAAAATTTTTTAATTTATATATTCACAGGGAATTTTTGTTTTAATTTGTATATATATGTAGATTATGTTTATGTTTAATAAGGTGTATAGGATGTAATGCAATTAAATATATAATGTTAAAGATGTAATTAAATATATAATGTTAAAGATGTAATATAATGTAAGATAATTATTAATTTATTTAATGTTTAGATAATAATCATAAATTAAATGTTATGTAATTAATATATAATTTTAACTTATATAGAAATTAATTAAATTTTAATTTTTTATTAGAAATTATTGTTGATGTTGAATTTTAATTTTTTAATTTTAATATTTTGAATTCTGATTTTTTATCTTGATATTTTTATTTCATCCAATATAATATTCAAATCTTTGTTCTAAATCATGATATATTAATATTTATTATATATTTTAATGTTTAATTATGAATTTGATATTTTAATTAATATGGTTTAATTTTAATATTATATAATTTGATTTTTATAATTATATTAATAATTATTTATTTATTTATTTATTAATAGATAAATTTAATATATTTAAAATAAAAAATGTAATAATAAACACATAAAATTAATATATTAATAAATAATATATTAATTTAAATATATTTAATTGTATAAATATTTATAAATATATTATATATGGAAAATTAATTATTCAAATAACATAATAAATAATATAATATAATTATCATTAAATTACAATTTAAAACTATGGGGGACGTTTTGCAGGAGATATAAGGCCTACATATGCACTGTATCACTAAAAATACGATGCAAATGATATTATTTTAATTATAATGATAAATGAATAATTATTAAAAATAATATATTGTTGTATCATTATATCTAATTATCAGTTGACTTTTAAGAACGAACTGCACCAAGAAGTTGTCAACTTTTTACTTTTTTAAAAAATACACATTTTTTTGAATGAAGGGGAAAAATTAATATTATCAAATGTAAATATAGTATCTTACGTGTAATTTGATCTATACCTTTATTTATTACGGAGTAATTAAGATAATCTAATTATTTTTGTAATTTGATATATGGTATTTTTTCAAAATGCTTGATTTTTTAAAAATTTTATAAAAATAACATTTTTAAAAATTTCAAAGTAAAAAAAATTTACTCCAGATTTATTTTAAATTTTATTTAAAATAAAAATCAATCATTTTTGAAAAAATTAATAAAAATTCATTATTTTTATGAAAGTTAAAAAAATTAACATTATTACAAAATAATGAAATTTTTGCTGAAAAGTAAAGCAGACTATCTTGAAAATTTCTTCATTTTTCTTATAATATTGAGTGTAAAATATTTGTATTCTTTCTGAAAAAAAAGCCCTTGACAAAATATGCAACTTTAATTTACATTTTCTATTGAATTAAATTCCAAAGCTATCTCAAAAGTTTGTATATTTTAATTTCAATATGAATTAAATCTTTAATGAAATAATATTCAAACATTATTTCCTTAATATAAATAAGGAAAACTCTGTAGAACTGGATGAATAAATATTTCTCACCTAACCAAGAAATGTAAAGAATTTTCTGGCATAAAAAAAGTGTGTATAATATCATATATTATAATATCTTAATAAAAAATTATGAATAAAATATAATATCATTAATATATCATAGTTGATATTTAGATATTATATTCAAATGTTTGAATCCCCATCTCGAATTAAAATTTTGTTTGAGTTTATATTTAATTATTATATCAATTAAAATTTGTGACACCTGGAGGAGGTAGCTTCTAGCAATGAACTGATCCTACAACAGGAATCATGAGATTGTATACGAATGAGGTTAAATAATTGGATAATTTCGATATTATATAAATATAAAATTATATAATTAAAAATAATTATATAATCTTAATTTAAATAATTTTAAGAATATGTAATAGAAAATAACTTAGAAATTTTGATAAATATTATCTATACTGATAAGATGTATACTTTTCCGATGCTATTAATCAAATGTTAAATATTATTAAAATATCTCTATTATAATCATTAATTTTATTGAGAGTTTTTAATTATATGATGCCAAGCAATTACATTTTCGTATTTGCAATTGAGAATTGAAGAATAGTCAGGAGAATTTGGTAGTCTTCGCATCAATGGACAGCTCTCTTTTACTTTTCTCTTTCAATCCATATCCCATTTATACAACTCAATCAACCATGGACTTGTTTCTAATCCATTTTCACATCGTTGTTAGCTTCTTCTGTTTTGTCTGTTTTTTATTTTGCAATTTCAAAAATCCTTCCATCTCATGGATGGATTAATCGGTATATAAATATTAAACAAAATTTAAATTTAAATCTAAATCTAAATTATTATTAATGATTAATCATAATAAATAGTTTAATTTTTTAGTTTTTAATTATTATTTTAAAAAATCATTTAAAATATTTAAAATCTTATATAAAATATTTGGTTTGTAAACTAAAATATTTTAAAGTGATAAATAAATAAGATAGGAAATTAAGAAAAAATTAAATAATAGTAACTTAATTTTTTAGGTTAATAATTAAGTATTGTAAATTAAAATATTTTAAAATAATAAATAAATATAATAATATATGAAATTGAGGATAAAAAAAATGATGAAGATTTAATTCAAGATGAGAAAGAGAAAAGAAGGAAAAAGCAATAAAAACCAACAAGTCTATGGTTTGAAGTATTCATCATCTACGCAAAAAGTCCATATATATATATATATATAACATGGTATGAATTTTTCTAATTTAATATTCAAACTCATAAAAAATGAAAATCTAAATCATTGTATTTATTAACAATTCAAAACAGTTTTTGATGCCGTCAAATTTTCTAGACAGCCCTCTTTCAGGTCAAGAGTATTTAGCCATTCGTCAACATGCTATCCCCTTGAATCCGTCTTCCTTCCAACCTGTGACCTTAATTAACTCTGTATTTCTGAAATTGTATGCAGATTAGAATTCAGGAATCTAACAGAATTTTCCGAACCAAAAAGCTAAAGGAAAGAGCAGCCGCCACTGAGATTCCTGAAACCGTCATGAAATCTGCTCTGCTAGTATTGGTCTTAGCAGCAATAGCAGCAGGACAAGAGTTTCCGATTGCCAAGTCTGGCTGCCAAGATAAATGTGGGAATATTAGCATCCCCTACCCGTTTGGCTTGACTGAGGATTGCTATTACGATGAGCAATTTCTTATAACTTGCGATCAATCTTTTGATCCTCCAAAGGCATTTTTAACTGAAAGTACACTCAATGTCACGGAGATAACCCTTGACGGGAAGCTGCACATCTTGCAATTTGTCGCTCGTGATTGCTACAACATTTCATCACGAACTAATGCCAATGATAACTTGAATCGGGCCTGGCTGACGCTAAGCAAATTCATTATCTCTGATACGGATAACATCTTTGTTGCTATTGGATGCAACACTCAAGCAGATCTCCTAGGTTATCTGGAGAAAGGAAGCAATGATTTTGCGTACCAGGTTGGATGTATGTCGATGTGTAACAGCTTGGAATATGTACCAAATAATACATGTTCAGGAATAGGTTGTTGCCAAACAGCACTTGCCAAAGGAGTAAATTACTTTAATGTCACAGTTGGTAGATATGGGAACGATCCTTCAATTGCAGAGTTTAGTCCTTGCAGCTATTCTTTCCTTATTCGAAATGAATCTTTCAAATTTTCTTCGACCAATTTTACTGATCTGCGGAAGGTTCAAAGGGTTCCATTGGTATTGGATTGGACAATTGCAAACTATAGCTGCGCAACGTTAAGAGAAAATATGCAGTATAATGCTTGTCAAGGAAATAGCACTTGTCAGGATTCTGAAAATGGGTCTGGGTATCGTTGCAAATGCTTAGATGGTTACCAGGGAAATCCATATCTTCCAAATGGCTGCCAAGGTGGGCAAATCATGTACAGATCTTCTGCCTCTATCAGTTAGTCTAATATCTTCCAAATTGTTTTGTGACAATGTTTCTGTTTTTATTGCAGACATCGATGAGTGCAAAAATTCAACGTTTAACAACTGCATACACAAGTGCATTAACACGGTAGGAAATTTTACATGTCCCTGCCCCAGGGGACATCATGGGGATGGAAGGAAAGATGGAGACGGTTGCATCCGTGATCGATCATTAGTGATTCAAGTAACCATTGGTAAGTTCTCTTGTTTTCACAAGCAAAATCTTTTAGATTTCTTGAGCAGCAGTTTTTACATCATTATTATAATATAGAAGTTATAAATTTGAATCCATGGCTAGTTTTGGTTTGAAATATCCATCAGTGGACTTTTTATTTCGCCCCTTGTTAAATTCTTACGACTAGTTTTAATTTAAAATATCTCCAATTAATTATAATTTAGCAGACCAGGAATTTTATTATTGCATTTAAATTAATCAATCAATAACCCAGTTGACATTATGTATTTGTTTTAAAAAAAACATGAAACAGAATGAAATTTGAACCTTTCAACTTGCTTGTTGATGCAGGAGTTGCTGTTGGGCTGACAGCTTTGCTAGTTTGTAGTACGTGGTTGTTCTGGGGATACAAGAAATGGAAGCTCATCAAACTTAAAAAAAAGTTCTTTGAGCAAAATGGAGGTTTAATGTTGCAACAACAACTTTCCAGAAGGGAAGGATCCACTACAGATCAGACTGCTAAAATCTTTACAGCTGAAGAGCTGGAGAAGGCCACCAATAGTTATGATGACAGCAGAATTCTTGGAACTGGAGGATTTGGTACTGTTTATAAAGGAACCTTATCAGACGGAAGAATTGTTGCAATTAAGAAATCCAAAATCGTTGATCAAGACCAAACTGAGCAATTCATCAATGAAGTGGTTGTTCTATCACAGATCAACCATAGGAATGTGGTAAGGCTTTTGGGGTGTTGTTTGGAGACAGAGGTTCCGTTGCTTGTTTACGAATTCGTGACAAATGGCACCCTTTTCGAGCATATTCATGACAAGAGAAAGGCTTCAGCTTTAGATTGGGAAATCCGATTACGAATATCTGCTGAAATAGCAGGAGTTTTATCATACTTGCACTCGGCAGCTAATGTTCCCATCATTCACAGAGACGTCAAGTCTACAAACATACTTTTAGATGAAAATTACACAGCAAAAGTTTCCGATTTTGGTACTTCGCGACTAGTTCCATTAGATCAAGATGAATTGTCAACAATGGTTCAAGGAACATTGGGATACTTAGACCCCGAGTACTTGCACACAAGCCAATTGACTGATAAAAGTGATGTTTATAGCTTCGGGGTGGTCCTGGTGGAGCTACTAACAGGGCAAAAGGCGCTTTCATTTGAACGGGCTGAAGAAGAGAGAAATCTAGCCATGTACTTTCTCTGTGCAATGAAAGAGGATCGCCTGACAAGCATAGTTGAAGATTGCATTGGAAAGGAAGGGAACGTGGAGCAAACAAAAGAAGTGGGCAATCTGGCAAAGAGATGCTTAAGAGTGAAAGGAGAAGAAAGGCCAACAATGAAGGAAGTAGCAATGGAACTAGAAGGATTGAGAAGGATGGTAATGCATCCTTGGATTAGCAACGAGTCAAATCCTGAAGAGACAGAGTACTTGCTTGGTAAATCAGTGGAAGCTGCGTTTAGTGTTGATTATGGAGATATTGCTAGTACAAGTGGCGGGTATGATAGCTTGAGGAACCATATAATATTACCAGTACATGATGGAAGATGATTATTTTTATAACAGGATTTGTTATTGTGCTATTAGTTATTTCATTGAATAAAATTATATTTATAACATGATTTCTTATTTTATTTTGTTAGATTCCATCCAGTCTTCTGTTTTATGAGCATGTATTCATCTGCACATAGGGGACAATATTGGTAAATAAAATATTGAAATTTTTAAAATTACAGTCCTTGAAATAAACTTTTTTTAATTTTTTCAATTTTTACTTTCTTTAAAAAAATCACATTTTTAATAAATATCATATAATGGAAATATCAATACAAAATCTTTAAAATCCTATTCAAATATAACCATCAAAATAAATATAATTTAGATGATCTCATGAGATTTTTAATATCTTCTGAAAAATATATTAAAATAAATTATAAATTCCTTAAAAATATATGAAAGTTTTAAAAAATCTAATTTTAATAATAAATTTTTTATATCTATTATTTTTATTTTTTATAAAAATATTTTTAATAATAAAAGTTTTTGTTTTTAATAATAAATACAGTTTTTTTTTATTTTTTTGGTATTTTTAATTTTTAACTTTTTAATATATAATATATTATTTTCTATATAAAAATATGTTTTAAAATTAAAAGTTATTAAAATATAAAAGGTATGCTATTCTAAATTAATATTTAAAAAATAATAATTTACAATTTTGATTTTCAATACTTAATATACGTTTCAAATCTTTTTAATATTTGTTATGTAGATTATATGTATATGATGCATTTTTCTATAAATTTTAAGAAAATTAAAATTTTTTAAATAATTTTTTAATTTTCATATTTTTGAAAAAAATATATTTTTGTATGTTGATAATTTTTGAAAGATTTTTTATATTTTTTATAAAAATTATATTAAAAATCATGATTAAATTTTTCAAAGTATATATGTATAAAAAGTATACAAAATAATATATAAGAGACATTAATAAGATATAAGAGATATTAAAAAGATACAATTAAAATATAAAAAGTATATAAAATATAAACAAAGAAATGGTAATTATGCATTGATTTTCTTAATTCGCACATACATTAAAGTTTATAGACAAGGAAAATATGAGTTGCAGCCGGGGCATCCGCTTTTAAAGCAACTCTTTAAACCATGCAAAATAATGGAACAAATAAAACAGAATTTGGGGTGGAAAATATTGAGAAATTAACGATTAGTTATGTGTGAATTTGAAATTCATGGCTTAATTAAATTTAAAATTAGGTAGCCACTCAACATGAATTAAATTTAAAGTTAGGTAATTAATTTTTAGCACCCAAAATTAAATTTGATTGTTATGTTCACATGGCTTGTGTTAGACTCTAAGTTTTTAGTGTTGTGCCACGTGTGATTAAGTTTAAGTTATTTGCAATTTTTCAAGTGTTTTTGTATGTGGTACGGGCGTACCACCATTGGTACAGGCGTACCAAATTTTGTTTGTGAGTGGTATGGCCAGACGGCTGGACGTACCTTGTGGGTATTGTTCCATTGATTTTGGTACGAGCGTACCATTGGTTGGTACGCCCGTACGTCAACTCGCAGGAATTTAGTTTGTTAGTAAACCTGCTTCGGTACGGGCGTACCAATAGGTGGTACGGCCGTACGCGAACTCGCAAGAAAATTTGTTTGTCAGGAAACTTAAGTTGGTACGGGCGTACCAAGTGATGGTACGGCCGTACCACAGTTCCCTCCCATTTTCCAACGGCTAGTTTTGAATTCGTATGGGTGTACAAATATAGTACGATCGTACGCGACTTAGAAATTAGGTTTTAAAGTCTGAGAAACGGCTAGTTTCATATATACAACTTTTATACTTTCTTTGCTAACGAAAATACCATTGCAGAGCATTCGTTTTTGTGCTATTCTCATCTGTTACAGGTACGTTTCAAGCTTGTTTCTACATTTGCTCTTTGTGTATAATTGTAATCTTTGTGAGGTTGGTGTGAGATTAATCCATTGGGGATTATTATGTATTTGAGTTGTTTGTAAGGATTGAGATTGTAAAGGTTAGAGTGTAGGCCTTGAAAACATTGGGGATTGGATTCATTTATGAATCCTTTGTTGTAATAGATTGAATTTTAGTGGAACCCTAAGTTGAGACTTAGAAGAAAGTGGACGTAGGCAAGAGTTGGCCGAACCACTATAAATCACACGTGTTGCCAGCTATTCTAGGGATTTCAGCTTGAAACTACTATAAATAGGCCATTAGTTCAAGCTAGAAACCTATCCCAAAAATCATTAGAGAGTTTTAGAGAGAGTTATTTCTTCTTTTATCAAAAGAGAATTTTTATTGTTTCTCCTTGATAAAGAAAAGAAATATTTATAATTCATAATTTTTTCTCATAGTGAAATTCTTCTATCATTGTCCGTGACTTTTATCCTAATTTATTTGGGGGTTTTCCACATAAAATTTCTATGTCTTTATTTCTATTTTCTCAAATTACTAGTTATAGTTCTGCTTTATCTATTCCGCATCTACAACAAGTGGTATCAGAGCCTAACTTTGAGAGTGCATTTATCTACTTATCGTATGCTCTGTGGTTGTCATTAAAAGTGGATCCTCCATATCAGAAAATAAGTTAGATTATTGCCTACTCATTGGAGGTATTGGGTACTATTTATATCAAGCAGTGAAATAGTAAGAGTTTTTTTATGATAAAAACAATGACTATAAAATTTGAGATCGAGAAGTTCAATGAGAGAAATTTCTTACTATGGAAATTAAAGATAAAGGCTGTCTTAAGAAAAGATGGTAGTTTGACGACAATCAGTGAAAGGCCACAGGATTTCACAGATGATAGTAAATGGAATGAGATGGATGAGAATGCTATAACAAACCCACATTTGGCACTTGCAGATGGGATCTTGTCCAGCATTGAAGAAAAGATGGCAAAGGAGATATGAGATCATCTCATCAGATTGTACGAGGCCAAGTCGTTACACAACAAAATTTTTCGTAAAAGGAAACTGTACACTTTAAGAATGTCTGAATCTACTTCAGTGACAGAGTACCTTTGTTACATCCGCATTTGACCCCCTAGGAGTTTTAGTAGTTTTGTATGCATGATTGGATATATACGTGTATGTATACATGTGTTGCTTACGTATGTGCTATGTATTCTGTGATCGTATGTACGTCATGATGACGTCTTGGATGTGTATTTGCATGTGTGCTAGGTGTGTGCATGAAGGCATGCATGTGTGGGATGTGTTTGAGGTATTTTAGGAAGCCGAAGAGTGCGTTTGAGTGGGAAAGGAGGAGTTTGGGGAGTGGTACGGGCGTACGGGGAGGCTGTATGGCCGTACGAGACAGGGGAGATGAAGGGTATAGAGTTCCTCGAGGGCGTACGGGTGTACCAATGGATGGTATGGGCGTACGTCAACTTGCAGGAAATCAGGTTTGTCAGGCTAGCTCTCAGGGATTGGGGCGTACGGGCGTACCATGAGGCGGTACGGCCGTACTGCAACTCGCAGGAGTTGTATTTCTCAGGCTTTTTAAGTTGGTACGGGTGTACCAAGACCGGTACGGGCGTACGCGACTTAAGTTAGGCCTTTTAACAGCTTAAAACATAAGGTTTTCATTAGTTCTTTTCCTTAGAACGTCCCTAAACCTTAATTAAAACACCCGGAGAGGAGGTTCTAGACATCGAGACAGGGCGAGAGCTAGAAGCTAAGGCTAGAGTAGGTTAGCGTGGTGATCGAGGGTGAGAGTTGGCAAGCTTCTGTCTTCAGGTTTGTGCTATGGGTTATGTTTTATGCCTTATGTTTGTTGTAGGGGGCTTGTATCCTTGTGTTTCAGCTTGGTGATGCCGTGAACTGATGCTTGGGGATTGAATTCCCGATGATTATGCTTGTGCATGCTTGTGGTGTGTGTGATTGTGGTTATTGGTTCTGCGAAGGAACGCACTTGTGGCTATGAGTTCCGGGAAGGGACGAGCCTATTGCTTTATGGATGGTTACCTTGTAATATTGGTATATGGCTTGTACATGCATACTGAATGATTGCATAGCATCTCATTGTGAGGGGGCGAAATAAGGGTGGCGAAATGAACGGTACAAAAGGTACCAATTGATATTAAAGGGGTACTGCCCTACAGGTGCGAGAAGTGCAGGTATTGATCAATATGGTGAAGGGGTGAGTACTACCCTACAGGTGCGAGAAGTGCCGGTATTGATCAATATGGTGAAGGGGTAAGCGATGCTCCTAAAAGAGTGCGAGAGGCACCAAATTGAGGGAGAGTGCATATTACAATTGATTGTGGACTAGGCATGCTTGTGTGATAAGCAGTGTTGGCCTGTATTGCTGGTATTATTGATGTTTGGACTGTACGCCGTGTATGTGGGCTATATGCCATATGTATGGGGCTGTGTGCCTGTTATGTGGCTGTGTGTCGTATGCGTGATGGAATGATGTATGTATGCGATGCCTGTGATTGGTATGTGATGTGTTCCTAGCACCGCTGAGATGTATTCTCAGCGTTTGTCATTTGATGAACGTAGGTCCGAGTTCAGAGGGCGAGCACAGGGGCTAGAGGTACAGCAGCTGGGCGTGTCTTGGACTTCTGGAGGAACTCCTGTTCTTTTGTATATTTGTGCATAGACTCTTTTGTATTAGAATTGGCAGTATACCAAATGTATTGTATAAGAATCCATGTATTTATATATCCAGGGGTTTGTTTTGTATCCTTTATGTTTTATTTGGATTTCTTATACGAGCATTAGAAGGTCAAAATCCCTTGTAGTATAATTGTTGTTTTCCTGAGACGGGTGAGCGATGGTTATGATACGGGATCTTGTTGCATCCCTTGAGTGTTGGGTCGGGGGTGTGACAACCTTAATGTCTTGAATACTCTGTTTTCTCAACTTACATCTTTGGGCTATAAAATAGAGTTTCAAGAACGTGCAGAACTTCTACTTCAAAGTCTACCGGATTCATATGATCAGCTCATCATCAATCTCACGAATAATATTCATTCTGATTCTCTAGTCTTTGATGATATAGCAACGACTATTCTTGAAGAAGAAAATCAATGAAAGAACAAGGAGGACAAACAACCAGGTTCACAGTAAGTGGAGGCTTTGACAGTGATAAGAGGGAGATCAACAGAACATAGCCCAAGTGGGAGTTACAATCATGGTAGGTCAAAATCAAAGAGTAAGAAGAATTTCAAATGCTACCATTGTGGTAAGAAAGGTCACTTGAAGAAGGATTGTTGGAGTCTGATAAATTCCAATTCTCAAGGGAACATGACAAGCACTTCAAATGATGGAAATGTGTTGTGTTGTGAAGTAGCAATATCAATTGAGGGCAGGAAGAAGTTTGCTGACGTATGAGTTCTTGACTCAGGAGCAACTTATCATATGATCTCTCGAAGAGAATGGTTCCATCATTATGAACCTATCTTAGGAGGATCTGTGTATAGCTGCAAAGATAATGCCTTAAAGATTGTAGGCATTGGAACCATCAGATTGAAGATGTATGATGGAATAGTCCATACTATTCAAGGAGTGCGACATGTGGAAGGCCTCAAGAAGAATTTGTTATCTGTGGGATAACTGGATGATCTGGATTACACTATCAAAGTTAAGAAAGGCATCATGAAGATTAGTCGAGGAGCATTGGTAGTTATGAAAGGCGAAAAGGTTGCTGCAAATTTATATATGCTTATGGAGAGACTGTGCAAGAAGGAGAAGCATATGTTGCTTCAAGTTCAAGTGAAAGATCTGCAATGGTGTGGTACCAGAAACTTGGACATATGTCTGAACAAGGCATGAAGATTCTTGTTGAGAAAAATCTACTTCCAAGTTTTACAAAAGTGATATTACCTTTTTGTGAGCATTGCATTACAAGCAAACAACATCGATTAAAGTTCAACACATCCAATTCTAGAAGCAAAAATATTCTTAAATTGGTTCACTCTTATGTATGGCAAGCACCAGTTTTATTACTGGGATGAGCGAAGTACTTTGTGTCCTTCATCGATGATTATTCTAGGAGATGCTGAGTGTATCCGATCAAGAGCAAGGGAGATGTGTTTACAACTTTCAAATCTTATAAAGTGCGGGTTGAACTTGATTCAGGCAATAAGATCAAGTGTTTGAGGACAGATAATGGAGGAGAATATACTGGTAATGAATTTGATAGCTTTTGCAAGCAGGAAGGCATCAAAAGGCAGTTCACTATGGCATATACTCCACAATAAAATGGAGTGGTAAAGTGGATGAATAGAACTCTGTTAGAAAGAATGAGAGCAATGTTGGGAGCTGCAAGCCTAGATAAGGCATTTTGGGTAGAAGCAATCAACACTGCCTGTTATGTGATTAATCGGTCTTTATCTACAGCAAATGAATTGAAGATACCAATAAAGATATGGATTGGGAAGTCAGTTAATTATTCAAACCTTCATATATTTAGAAGTCCCGTGTATGTGATGTACAATGCCCAAGAAACTACAAAGTTGGATTTAAAATCCAGGAAGTGTTTATTATTGGGATATGTGAAGGAGTATCGCCTGTGGGATCCCACTGCCCACAAGGTCATAGTCAGCAGGGATGTTATCTTTTTGGAAGATAAATTGAAGGGAGATGACGATAACACTTTGAAAGAAATTTCAGAAACTACAGCTGTACAGGTGGAAAAGAAGTCTATAGAAAAAGATTCTTCTGAAGCAGTACCAGAGCACAAGGAAGCAAAGTCAACTGAGTTTGAACAGGCAGATCTCGGAAAAGGAAAACGTGCAAAGTCAATATCATCCTAACATAAAATTATGTTATGGGTAGTAATATTGCATATTATCTTTTAACTGAGGAAGGGGAGCCATCAACTCTCCAAGAAGCAATGAACAGTTTAGATGTATCTTAGTGGATAGCAATAATGCAAGAAGAAATGGAAGCTTTGCATAAGAACAAGACTTGGGAGCTCATAACATTGCCACATGGAAGAAAGGCCATTGGTAACAAATGAATCTTCAAGATCAAAAGAAATAGTGATGATCAAGTAGAGCGGTTTCGTGCAAGATTGGTGGTGCAAGGATATGCTCAGAAAGAGGGAATTGACTTCAATGAAATATTTTCCCCTGTGATTTGATTGACAACTGTTTAGGTAGTTCTGGTAATGTGTGCTACATTTGACTTACATCTGGAACAGCTAGATATGAAAATAACTTTTCTTCATGGAGATCTTGAAGAAGAGATTTATATGCTCCAGCCAGAAAGTTTTGAAGAAAAAGGAAAGCAGAACTTGGTTTGCAGGTTGAATAAATCTTTATACGGTTTAAAGTAGGCACTGAGGTGTTGGTATAAGAGATTTGATTTCTTTATCATGAGCCTTGGATACAACAAACTGAATTCAGACCCTTGTGCATATTTTAAGAGGTTTGGTAAAAGTGATTTCATTATCTTGCTATTGTATGTAGATGACATGTTGGTAGCAGGCTCCAACAAAGATCATATTGAAGAATTGAAGGCACAGTTGGCTAGGGAATTTGAAATGAAGAACTTGGGACTAGCAAACAAGATTCTAGAGATGTAAATTCACCGAGACAGAAGCAACAGGAAGATTTGGCTTTCTTAGAAAAATTATTTGAAGAAGGTTTTGCAACGCTTCAACATGGAAGACTGTAAGCTAATTTCTACCTCTCTTCTTGTTAGTTTCAAGTTATCCTCCAGTATGTGTCCTAGCAATGAAGAAGGAATAATGGAAATGTCTCGAGTATCATATGCATCAGCAGTGGGAAGTTTAATGTTCACGATGATTTGTACACGACCAGACATTGCACATACAGTGGGAGTAGTAAGTCAGTATATGGCGAATCCTAGCAGAGAGCATTGGAATGCAGTGAAGAGGATCTTAAGATACATTAAGGGGACCTCAGATGTTGCTATGTGTTATGGAAGATCAGACTTTATTGTCAGAGGATTTGTTGACTCGGATTATGCAGGTGATCTTGATAGAAGTAAATCCACCACAGGGTACGTGTTCACACTTACTGGAGGAATCGTGAGCTGGATATCAAAACTGTAATCAGTTGTGGCAACCTTAACAACAGAAGCAGAATATGTAGCAGCTACACAAGCTAGTAAGAAAGCAGTATGGTTGAAAATGTTAATGGAGGAACTCGGGCATGAACAAGAAAGGATTTCTGTGTTTTGTGACAATTAGAGTGCCTTGCATCTTGTAAAGAATCTAGCTTTTCATTCTAAGTCAAAACACATACGAGTCTAGTACCACTTCGTTCGAGAGAAAGTGGAAGAGGGCACAGTGGATATGCTGAAAATTCATACTAAAGACAACCTAGCAGACTTTATGACAAAAGCAGTTAACACTGACAAATTCATTTGGTGTCAATCATCTTGTGGCCTGACAGAGACGTGAGCAACATGAAGATGGCAAGGTAAAAAGAATGGTATGAAGATATGATTGTTTCAATCAAATCTTCAAGTGAGAGATTATTAATAAATTAATGGTTAGTTAAGTGTGAATTTGAAATTTATGGCTTAATTAAATTCAAAGTTAGGTAGCCACCCAACATGAATTAAATTCAAAGTTTGGTAATTTATTTTTAGCATCCAAAATTAGACTTTGATTGTTATGTTCACATGGCTTAAAACTACTATAAATAGGTCATTAGTTCAAGCTAGAAACCTATTCCAAAAATCATTTCCAAAATCTCAAGAGCAAGTGAGACAAATTAGAGAGTTGTAGAGAGAGTTATTTCTTCTTTTATCAAGAGAGAATTTTCATTGTTTCTTCTTGATAAAGAAAAGAAATATTTGTAATTCATATTTTTTCTCATAGTGAAATTCTTCTATCTTTGTTCGTGATTTTTACCCTAATTTATTTAGAGGTTTTTCATATAAAATTTATGTATCTTTATTTCTATTTTCTCAAATTACTAGTTGTGGTTCTGCTTTATCCATTCCACATCTACCCCAGAAAATACGGGTGGTGTCATGGATAAAAATAAAGAATTAATTTTGAAATAGTTTTCAATTTTTTACATGAGATAATTTTTCAATTTGGAATAAATATTAATGAAAATTTTGAGTTTGATATGAAATGGAATTAAATTTCTGGGGTATAATACATAAGATGAATGCCAGAAAAACTAACGTTCAGAACAGTTTCCCAATCCCCAAAGTCAATGCTAATGTGATGGTTTCGTTTAGCATTGTCATTTGTGTTCTACTTATGATTGTCATATGCGTATATCTTGGGATTCAAAGAAGAAGCACCTGAGAAGAAAACTTCAAAGAAAATGGTGGTTTGATGCTTCAACAACTATTTCATAGCAGCCAACAATCTGCCATAAAGAAGTTTTTGTAATGTTATATATTATAATATTCTCATAAAAAAAATTATAAAAAAATGTAATATGATATATTATTTGAAATTTTATAAAAATTAAGAATTATAATTGATATTTAAGTATTATATCTTAATTTGATAATTCAAATTAGATTTATTATTATGAAATTTGATTCTTGAATTAGCATATTTGAATATTTAGATCCTTATTTTAATATTTGAATGTTTGAATCTTGGATCTTAAACCAAAATGTTTGAGTTCATGGTTAATTATTATATCAATTAATTATTTATTAATATGTAATTATAATCATAAAATGAAATAGTGAAGGTATAAAAATGATATGGATAATTTATTGCAATATAATTATAATTATGACAATACTTCAATGAAGCAGCAGCGATTTGGCAAAGATGAGGGAAATTACATTGTCCTATATGGAATTGAGAACAGAAGAATAGTTAGAGAATTTGGTAGTCTTCCTGGTTAAATCTGAGTAAACAATTTAACATAACCTGTTGTACTTTTAATTTTATTGAAACTTGGCCCTATCAATCAACCTTCCAATATCATAAACTATGTGTCTATTTTCAATTTCAATCCTTATCCCATTTATACTTTTGCATAATCACTATAGAATAAGTTTCAACTCAATTAAATATGGACTTGTTTCTAATCCATTGTTAGCCATGTTCTGTTTTGTCAGCAGAAGTTTTTAATTTGATGCAGGCTGTTCATGGATTGACTAATCTATTTATTAGTATTGAAAAAATATCAATCTATATATATAGTTGATATGAATTTTTTTAGTTTAATATTCCAACTTTAGATTGAAAATCATAAAAAATAAAAATGAAAATATAAATCTAAACCATTGTATCCATTAATTATTCATAAATTATCAAGTCTTGAGTACTTGGCCATTCGTCAACATGTTATCCCCTTGAATCAGTCTTCCTTCCAACCTGTGACCTTAATTCTGTATTTCTGAAATTGTATGCAGATCGGAATTCAGGAAGCTAACAGAACTTTCCGACAACCAAAAAAATAAAGGAAAGAGCAGCCGCCACGGAGATTCCTGACACTATCATGAAACCTGCTCTGCTAGTAATGGTCTTAGCAGCAATAGCAGCAGGACAAGAGTTTCCGATTGCCAAGCCTGGCTGCCAAGATAGATGTGGGAATATTAGCATCCCCTACCCGTTTGGTTTGACTGAGGATTGCTATTATGATGAGCAATTTCTCATAAATTGCAATGAATCTTTTGATCCTCCAAAAGCTTTTTTAACTGCAAGCACAATCAATGTCACAGAGATAACCCTTGACGGGAAGCTGCACATCTTGCAATTTGTCGCTCGTGATTGCTACAACATTTCATCAGGAACTAATGCCAATGACAACTTGAATCGGGCCTGGCTGACGCTAAGCAAATTCATTATCTCTGATACGGATAACATCTTTGTTGCTATTGGATGCAACACTCGAGCAAATCTCCTAGGGTATCTGGAGAAAGGAAGCAATGATTTCGCGTACCAGGTTGGATGTATGTCGATGTGCAACAGCTTGGAATATGTACCAAATAATACATGTTCAGGAATAGGTTGTTGCCAAACAGCACTTGCCAAAGGAGTAAATTACTTTAATGTCACAGTTGGTAGATATGGGAACGATACTTCAATTGCAGAGTTTAGTCCTTGCAGCTATTCTTTCCTTATTCGAAATGAATCGTTCAAATTTTCTTCGAACAATTTTACTGATCTGCGGAAGGTTCAAAAGGTTCCATTGGTATTGGATTGGACAATTGCAAACTATAGCTGCGCAACTTTAAGGGAAAATATGCTGTATAATGCTTGTCAAGGAAATAGCACTTGTCAGGATTCTGAAAATGGGTCTGGGTATCGTTGCAAATGCTTATATGGTTACCAGGGAAATCCATATCTTCCAAATGGCTGCCAAGGTGGGCAAATCATGTACAGATCTTCTTCCTCTATCAGTTAGTCTAATCTCTTCCAAATTGTTTTGCGACAATGTTTCTGTTTTTATTGCAGACATCGATGAGTGTAAAATTTCAACGCTCAACAACTGCATACACAAGTGCATTAACACGGTAGGAAATTTTACATGTCCCTGCCCCAGGGGACATCATGGAGATGGAAGGAAAGATGGACACGGTTGCATCCGTGATCGATCATTAGGGATTCAAGTGACCATTGGTAAGTTCTCTTGTTTTCACACGAAAAACATTTTAGATTTCTTGCGCTGGAGTTTTTACATCATTATTATAATATAGAAGTTATAAATTTGAATCCATGGCTAGTTTTGGTTTGAAATATCCATCAGTGGACTTTTTATTTCGCCCCTTGTTAAATTCTTACGACTAGTTTTAATTTAAAATATCTCCCATTAATTATAATTTAGCAGGCCACGAATTTTATTATTGCATTTCAATTAACCAATCAATAACCCAGTTGACATTATTATTTTCTTTGTTTAAAAAATGAAACAGAATGAAATGTGAACCTTTTAACTTGCTTGTTGATGCAGGAGTTGCTGTTGGGCTGACGGCTTTGCTAGTTTGTAGTACGTGGTTGTTCTGGGGATATAAAAAGTGGAAGCTCATCAAACTTAAAGAAAAGTTCTTTCAGCGCAATGGAGGTTTAATGTTGCAACAACAACTTTCCAGAAGGGAAGGATCCACTACTGATCAGACTGCTAAAATCTTTACAGCTGAAGAGCTGAAGAAGGCCACCAACGCCTATGATGACAGCAGAATTCTTGGAACTGGAGGATTTGGTACTGTTTATAAAGGAACCTTATCAGATGGAAGAATTGTTGCAATTAAGAAATCCAAAATCGTTGATCAAGGCCAAACTGAGCAATTCATCAATGAAGTAGTTGTTCTATCACAGATCAACCACAGGAATGTGGTAAGGCTTTTGGGGTGTTGTTTGGAAACAGAAGTTCCATTGCTTGTTTACGAATTCGTGACAAATGGCACCCTTTTCGAGCACATTCATGACAAGAGAAAGGCTTCAGCTTTAGATTGGGAAATCCGGTTACGAATATCTGCAGAAACAGCAGGAGTATTATCATACCTGCATTCGGCAGCTAATGTTCCCATCATTCACAGAGACATCAAGTCTACAAACATACTCTTAGATGAAAATTACATAGCAAAAGTTTCCGATTTTGGTACTTCGAGACTAGTTCCATTAGATCAAGATGAATTGTCAACAATGGTTCAAGGAACATTAGGATAC
>CANYBF011397111.1:0-25550 GCA_948192965.1 Dalechampia spathulata | reverse complement strand
GTTTACCGCCATACTACAGGAGGTCCCCATACGACGTTTATTTGTATGTATGTACAGGTATCCCTTGTAGTGTATACAGTGGTTTGCCATACGGTAGATCATTGCGTATGCTACGGGAGCATGTTGCTCCAGGTATGGGCTGGGCATGACATATTGCCCCTCATGTTCAAATAACTGTCCCATGCTCCACTAACAAAACACCTGCTGCCCCTCATGTCCAAGTAACCGTCCTATGCTCTATTCTATCTCCCAATTAACTAATAATTAATCAAATAAAACCACTTAATCAACTAACTAATTAATTTAGCTGAGGTTTCTCAACCAATTAAATATCCATCTATTTATTTAATTAATCAAGTTAATTAATTAAATTAACCCAGTCAATTTAACTTAATTAATTCTAAAACAGCTGAAAAATATTTTAGCCCTTAACACAGAAATATAAAAAAATGAAAAAATATAATTAAATTACACAATAAACAATTGAAAATTAAAATCAAAATAAATTAGATTTAATAGAAAAGGAGGAGGAGAATAAGAAGCAAAAAAAGCAGAAGAAAAAGAAAGAACAAGAGGAAGCAAGTAGCAGGAGGTGAACAAAATAAGAAGCAAGAAAAATAATAAAGGAAAAGGAAAAAGGAATAAAAGAGAAGAAGAAGAAAAATCAATGAAAATATTAGGGAAAAAATAGATTTAATTAAATTTTTTAGATTTATATTTTTTGGTTAATATTTTAGGGATTATAAAAATTATTTTGATCAAAAGTAATAAAATTTTAAAATATAATATTAGATGAAATTTTTTTAATTAAATCTTAAGATATGATAATATATGCTAATTAGCTTTAAACAAATTCCATAATAAATAATACAATGAAATCACTTTATAATAATTTCAATTTTTCCATAACATGTTAGACATTAGCGAGATTTCAATATAATTTTCACTTTGTTGATGTAATTGAAATTTTCATTTTGATAGGTAATTTTAATATTAAACTTTTAAATAAAATACATAAAAAATTCATATTATTTAAAAAATTATTTTAATTTTACATTAGATTAGAAAATTATTTTTAAATTCATATTATTTATTTATTTTACACTAAATAACTAGAAAGGGCTATCTTTATTTCTTCTGTACGACTAATTTCGAGATATGGATAATAAGAGATAAGATTGTCTTCTTTTAAGCCAAATTTTTTTACTTTTTGAATAAATTCATACATTTTCTATAATTATTTATTTGAATAAAAATACTTGAAACTACATGATATGAATAAATTCATAGATTTCCTATAATTATTTATTTGAATAAAAATACTTCAAACTACATGATATGACTTAGAGGGAACCATCCAACGTATGCAACCTTATTCATAGATCTTGGAACAAATTTAGTGGACATATTTATAAAAGAACAAAGAAACCTTTGAATACATTGGATAATCAAATCAATTTCTAGTAAGGCAAAAACCTTACTATTACAACATTTCACTACCAATAAATTATCAATTTCAAAGCAAGCCTAAGAAGCTCCTTGTTTAACTACGAGCTGAATAGCTAATTGCACTACCAAAGTTTCAACAATAATAGGGGAAGAGAATGTCATTCTCCTTGCTTCCCCATATATATAGACCATTTGCATTTCCTGTAGACCACCACTATTCCAATGATATTAAAGCTGATATCAAAATTGCATCAATATTGAATTTGAGGCACCCATATATCAGCCTCTTCCAATTCAGTTCTTGACATTGAGGAGAAGAATAGGTTATAACTTGTTGTTGATTGATAAGTTTGTTTTCATCACAAGCTGATTTGCATTTGGCTATAATAACAATCAGATTAGGCATTATCCCTTTGAAGATAAAGTTATTTCTAGTTTTCTAAACATTACATGCCACATAAACAACCCAGTTTATGGAATCAATGTATCTTCGATCCTTAAACACATCAAACACATTAAACAATCATTCCTTAAAAGAGTGTTAAGAACCATGCTGCCCTTGCATAATTATAACCTAATAGTGCATGTTCAGTAGATTCCTCTTAGGGGTGAGGAAAATGATAGTTAAACCAAAAAAAAACCAATTCAAATCTGTTTGTCAATTTCGGTTCCATTTTATAAGTATCAATTCGGTTTTGATTTTTATGAATGGAAAATATTAACTTTTGGTTTGATTTTTAATCCAAAATAATCAAATCGTCCAAATTTTTAAACGATTCATTTTGTATTAATATTATGAAGCTAACAATTCTATTAGGTTTATGAAATCCATTTTTTTACCATTCATTTAATTTTATCTAACTAACCCCAAAAATGTACAATAAAAATCCTTATTTCCTATCTTTAATTCCTTCAACAATGGGTGTCGATTTCTCATTCCTTCAAAATTCCACAATCAACCAAAGATTCATGCTTTACTAAAAGAGTAGAAAGCAACTATGTTAGAAGAACAAATTTAGACGAGAATGAACAAGAATCAAAGGAGCAACTTCGTTCATATTTTATCAGAAGAGCAAGAATTAAAAGAATAAAAGCAATTCTACTCACCATCGAAGGTACTATTCTAATTTTTTGGTTGTTCATTATATATTTGAAACTAAATTACATGCAATGGTTGGTTATGGTTCTCTTCATGCAACTTGTAATGTTTTTTTTTTCATGGTTATGGTTTTCTTCATTATAATCTGTGATGTTTTCCTTACCAAAAATTATCAAAAAGTGAGAAAAGAATGATGAGTGATAATTTTAATAAATTATGTTGAACATGGCATAGAATTCTTTGATTCATATTTCTAATTCCATTATCCATATAATGAACTTGCAAGTCATAATGATGTGAACTTATATTGAGCATATGAATGTCATAATTTTGAAAAACAACACATTATGTGCACTTATCAAAAACCTTGCAAAACAAAACATTATGTGAAAAATGTTAATATATTATGTTAAACCTCAAACTTATTTGCAATCTCAAGGTTCAATAAGTCTATCGATGATAGAGTGAAGTGACTTCCATTGAGAAAATTAAGCTTCTAAAAGATTAGCCTCATGGAACATAATAATTATGTTAGGCAACTTTGTCTTTAATTTACATGAAATAATACAGATTAAATCTAGATATATTATTTACAATTCCATATTAATGGGCCTTTTTTCCTAATTGGTGCATGTAAATTGGAAGTAACATGTTGATTTTTGTGCCAACAATGTTTTTAATCATGTAGTATAGCTTCTTAATTCTTATGACATAATTACATGATATTACGAAAAGATTTCTAGTAATTCAATTAAGAAGTTATATTCAATCATCAAGTTATACATGATCATTCAATCATCTTTTGCCTTTCATTACAATTTACATATTGATTTCATCGTGATTTTACATATTGATTTTAAATATTGATTTACATATTGATTTCATATATTAATTTATAAAATGATTTTAGTGTGATTTTATTTTAGATGTCTCAATCATAAGAAGATGAAGTCAACATTCAAAGCAATAATCAATCTGGTTCTACTTCTACTTAACTAGCTTCAACTGAACCATCTAGTATGACAGATGCTCGATCAAAGTAAACTAGAAAGATAATGGAATCAAGATCATATATGTAGGATCACTTCAAAAAAATTTAGGATGAATAAGGTGTGGTTACTAAAGCTAAATGTCATTGTTGTGATAAAGTATTTGCTTGTCACTCAAAAATAAATTGTACATCTTCACTTCAAAGTCACATGCATACTTGTTTGAAAAATCCACATTCTATACAAACACAATAAGCTCTTTTACATATATAACTAAATAAGGAAAATGATGATAACATGGCTACTCTTATTAGTTGGAAATTTAACTAAGATGCTATTAGAGAATCATTTGCTTTCATGATAGTTGTTGATGAGTTTCCATTTAAATTTATAGAAGGTAAGGGGTTTAAAAGATTTATAGCTATTACATGTCTTAGGTTTAAAATACCTTCTTGTTGGATTATTTCATGTGATTGCTTTTAGTTGTATTTGAATGAGAGGTCAAAATTGAAATATTTCTTAAGAAAAAATTCCCAACGGGTTAGTCTTACAACTAATACATAGATTTCATTGTAAAGAATTAATTACATATGTATTATTGCACACTTTATTGATGATGAACAAAATTTGCACAAGATAATTTGAACTTTTGCCTGATCTCTAACCACAAAGGTGAATATATAGCTAAGAGTTTAAAAGCTTATTTACTTGAATGAGGTTTGAATAATATATTCACCATTATAGTGGATAATGTTAATTTAAATGATACAATCACAAGGTTTTTAAAAAAGAAGATGGTGAATTGCAGGGGATTCTATAGTAAGTACAAATACCTACATATAAGATGTATTGCACATGTAATTAATTTAGTGGTTTCAGATGGATTGAAAAATATGAATGCTTCAATTAAACAAGTAAGAGATGCAGTACATCTGAAATTTTCCTTCTAGAATTAGAAAATTTAAGGAGTATGCTAAGTGGGAAGGGATAAAAAGCAAGAGGTCATTATCTTTAGATGTATCAACTAGATGGAATTCCATCTATTTAATATTACAAAATTTGAAAAAGGATTTAAGGGATGTGAAGAGCAGGAATCAAATTTCATTAATAATCTAGGACAGGATAGGATACCAACTTCTCTTGATTGGTCTTATGTAAGAAAGATAACTAATTTGTTGAAACATTTTTATAATCTTATTTCATATATTTCAGTTCTTAGTATATCACTTCAACAGTTTTTCAATGAGATTTGTGACTTATCTTATCTTTTGAATGAATGGAAAGCAAGTAATGATTTAAAAGTGAAATGTTTGGATGATACAATGAAGTTGAAATTTGACTAGTATTAGGGGGATTCTGATAGAATGAAAAAACTCATATTTTTTTTTGTTAATGTTCTTGATCCTCGTAGTAAATTTGAATACATGGACTATGCATTTAAGGAGATATATGAAGCTAAAAAAGTGAACAACTATTTAAAGAGGTAAAATTTGAACTGTTTGAGTTGTTTAATGTGTATAAATGGATGTATCAACTTGATAATGAGATTGTGCCAAGTTGCCCTTTTAGTTGTTCAAGTATTATGGATAGTGATGGATTGAATAAGAAACCAACATCCTTCTTAAAGTCAAGGTTTAAAAGGCAAAAGTTGGAGTTAGAAGGTGGTTTAAATAAAAAATCAAAATTAGACTTATATCTTAATGAGTTTATTATGGAGGAAAAGGAAGATTTTAATTTCTTAAGATGGTGAAAGTTGAACTCTAAGAGGTTTCCTATCCTTGCACGAATGGCTAGAGATACATTGAAAATTCTTATTTCTACTATTGCTTTTGAATTTGCATTTAGTATCAGTCGGAGATTCTTATATGCATTTAGGAGTTCTTTAACTCCTAAAGTTATTGAAGCATTATTGTGTGGAAAGGATTGGCTTCAACCATTACGACATCCAATTTGTATTAAGAACAACTTGATGAATTGAAAATTTTTAAAAAAGGTAATAATCATATTTTTCTTTTTTTCATTTTATTGTTTATCTATAGTTTGTGTTATTAACATTATTTCTTTACATTTCAAAGTTGCCTAATGTTGGGATTGGTTTAACTTTAACAAATATCAATTAGCTATCATGATTATTTGAGGTAATTTTATATGACATACGTGTATTGTCAAATAATTTTTTACTAATATAACATTTAATGCATATTTGATGATTATTTCTATTACATTTTGTAAAATGAATGTCATTAATAGTAGGTACAAATTTTAACATGAATGTCACTAATAGTAGGTACTAATTTTAACATTTATTTAGTGACTTGATCATTTAATGATTATATTTTTTAAAAGAGAAATACATACTGTTGTCGAACTTTGTATTTGCAAAGTTACTGATTGATGTTGATTTTAAATAGTTGAATTATGATCTCATTTTGCAATATTTTATCCCATGATGGGATGGCATATGTAATAAGCATAGGCATATACATATATACTCGTAATGAATTTCAGATTGAAGTGTAAGGAGATATAAAGTTTGGTTCTTGCATTTTATTTATTTTATTTTTCTTATTCTGTTTTTCTTTTTGTTCCTATAACATAAATTCAAGCTTCATCCATTTGTCATACTACTGCCAAAAGGGAGCAAATGGACACAAATCATGGACTATTAATATTTGGCATTATCCTCTTTATAAAACATACTCTTTTGAATGAGATGATTTTAATTTTATTGTCATTTAGTTAAAGCTGTTGTTTAATTAGGCTACCGTTTGAATGATATGACTTTAATTACATTGCTGTTTATGTTTTTTTGTTTTATTTATTAGAATGTTATCAGGTGATTTTTTTTTTCTTTTATATGAGGTTGTTGTTTTTATTTTTCTGTTTTACTTATTAGTTCATTTTTTTTCTTTTATATGAGGCTGCTGTTTTTGTTTTTGTTTTTTATTTTACTTGTCAGGTCATTATTTTCTTTTAAATGTTAGGCTGTTGTTTTTATTTTTCTAGTTTATTTTTTTCAATGTCATGCAGTTATTTTTTTGTTGTTACATGACTATTTCAGTTATTTTGTTTTAATCGAATTGAACTGCTTATAATAATTTTAATGAAATTTGGTTTTAATAGTAATTTTATTGGGTTTGGTTCAACACTAACATCAATTTGGTTTTTTCAATTTTAGCATTTTGGTTTTGTTTAGGTACCAAATCAACCGATGCACACCCCTACCTCTTCTAACTAGCAAATAAAACATAATGCACCAATATTTAGTTTGCGCTTAGCCAGATTATGCATAATAGGAAGATAGTTCATGGCAACTCTCCATGAAAATGTTTGACCTTGTATTGAGTCAAAAGACTCTATAACTGTTTCCAATGATGAATTTCTGTATACTATATCATTTACACCATCATGCCTAAATTGGTCGCCATTGTAATGATAAGCTGGTTGTATACTAATTTAATTATGATAAGCTCATGTTTATAAAAATGTCAAACTCATTTGTCTTCTATCTCAAGAGAGCCTATTGGAATCCTTATAATGGCCTCCACCTCTATCATGGAGAAAAGATGCTTCAATAAATTATTATTCCACTCCATTGTCGAATATAATATGAGCTTAATAGCCTACACTACCATACAATTTGCTTGTCATGTAAATGAAACTCTAAAATTAGGAAGGGTAGGAATCTAAGCATCCTCTCATATATTAATCTACCTACTATTGCTCACATTCCATCTTATCCCTACCAAGAGAGAATCCCTTCCTTGTAGAAGACTACTCCAACCGTACGATGGTCTACTTCCTTTATTAGCATTCCAAACATTAGTATGTGAGAAGTAAAGTCCTTTAAGATGTTTATTGACAAGTGACTCTTACTTAATACATATTCACCAAAATTGCTTGGTAAGAAGGGCATGGTTAAACACTTTCAGATCTTTAAACCTTAAACCTCTATTATGCTTTGGAATGTTTCATCTCATTCTAGGATGCTCAGTGCATACATCTTTTGTCCGCTTGATTAATCCACCAGAATTTAGCTATTAATGAATTAATTCTATCATAAAATGTCTTAAGCAAACTAAAACAAAACATAATATAAGTAGGCAATGCAGTAAGAACAGATTTAAGGAGGATTTCTCTGTCTACTAAAGATAGTAGCTTATGTTTCCATCCATGCATTTTTGCTTTGATTCTATCCTCCAACATTCTTAGAGCTTGCATTTTTTATCTTCTTCGAATTGGAGGCAAGCCCAAATTTTCTACTGGTGCTACCATCTTCCCCATCTGCAACATATTCAACACTTGCATTTTCAAAGAAGGAGGTGAATTTACAATGAAGAAGACATGTGACTTGTGAAAGTTGACTACTTTGATAATGTTTATTAAATGATAAAAAGAATGGAGAAAAATTCATACATTAGCTTAGCATGAAATCCATACATTAGCTTAACATCAAATAATGACAATTTCAAGAAATCTGCAAACTAAGGTGTAGAATTGATAAGACAGCCATAGTTCTTCTGAGCAAGTATTACTAATCATACTAACTTAATCTTAGTTCTGAATAAATATATTTTAGGGTGAAGTTAAAAAATTATTATTTTTATTGATTTTTTAAATATAGATGTAATTTTTGTATGACATTTATGATTTCGAGATTTTATATTTACTTCATGTGAAAAGATATCATTATATTAAATTTCAAAAAAAAAATACAATATATATATTTTAAATTTTTCTCTAAATTTTAAATTAATACATTTGGTTTAAATAAATCTTAATGTAACGTATTTTTGAGAATGGAAATATTGAAATTTCTTAAAATTTATTCTCATAAATAGAGGATTTTTTTTAAAAAAAATATTTATGAAAATAATAATCTTCATATTTTAACAAGGTATAATAAAAAAAAAGTTTAATAGATGATTAAGGAAATTTAATATAAATTTATTAAAAATTGATTATAAAAATAATTATTTTCCAAATCATTTCAAAATCATCCATTATTTTTTTATAAATGTTTTAAGAAAATTCGTTATTTTTCGATTATGTCGTGCAAAAATAAGCAAAGTCTAAAATTAGAATGGGCTGCCTCAAAATCAATTCAGCAACGAACCTATGCATTTCTCTGGGCTTGGCAACATGGGAAAATTACCAAAATGAAAAATAATTATATATTTTTTTAAAAAATAATAGATTTTTATTTTAAAGAAATCTGAAATAAATTTAAATTAAACCTTTTTACACACTAAAAAACTTAAAACTTAAAATAAACTTATAATAAAAATTTTAAAACATAATTTTTATAAATTATTTTTAAAAAATTCATTGTTTTTAAAAATTTTCAAAAAAATATGAAATTTTTTAAAAATAAAATTCATAATTTTGGATAAATTTAAAAGATTATCAAGCTGAGGATTACTGCCAAACAAGTAGTTCAAATGGATTGCTAGCTTTCTATCTTCGGTCCGCATATTCCCTGAAGCTTGCCCTGAATTTTCTTTCATCTGAACTAAACACAGATCATATCGATTCATTTAACAATCATTTTTAAAAGAAAGGCATAAAATTCGATTCGATTTCATATAAAATTAACCCAGATGAAATTCTTTTTGCCAGAATTCTAATAGATGAACTATATGAAGAGATTCTAAGTTGGAATATGAACAAAGCTATTTTATGAGCAAGACTAGTTGGGAATTGCTGTCCATGTTTATTATCGAAAATGACTCGTCAGCTGCAGTGCTTGGAATAACCCAGCAAACAAAAACATGCATAGACATCTCCATCCACCCATCACATAATCTTAACTTTATATTCCAATATTTGGAATTAAGTTGATATGAAGTTTTAAATTTATTCATAAATCTGAGTTTTTTCGGATAAATCTAAGTATTTGATGAACCTCTGGATCAATGTTCGTGTTTATTAAATGAAAATTGATTTAAAATGGTTGCAATTGAAAGTAAATATTTATAAGTTTCATAATATGTTATTTAAATTGAATTTGCATGGACCACATTAGGAGATTTCTCCATCTTCAATAATCAAACAAGACATTGTGTTCATCACTTTGGGTTCAGAAAGCATGTTTAAACATGTCTTCATGGTCAAGATCTTCAATTTAAAACCACATTTATATATATATATATATATATATATATATATATATATATATCGACACACACACAATGCTTTCTGCTGTTGATGTTCGTCCGGGATAGCAAACCAAAATTGGTAATGTGCATTAAAATCTACCCACGTGAACTATTCCCGCATATGAAGAAATCTTTTGTCAAGTTTACCGACATCCACTCTAATTTATATGTTCAGATGTATTTTTATGTTATTGTTTAAATTTTTTTGAAATTTTGATATATAAAAAATTAATACAGAAAATATTTTTTTTCTAACATGGTATTAAAAGATTCGTATAAAAATATATATATCTTTTTAAATTATTTCATTTTTAACGCTTTAACATGATAATTTTTATTAAAAAATATCAAACATTTTATAATTTTGAGGACATAAAAACAATAATAAATAGTTTGTTGCTTGAGAAAGGGAAGGGTGAAAGGAGCAAGGAAATTAATGAATTGTTGTGATGCGAAAGGTACCAACTGTAGCAGGCATTGAAATTTTATAATTTTTGATCTTCATACCATCATTTTTTATAAAAATTTGAAAGGTTTAGGATTCGAGTATTTATAAATATATTAATTTAATTTTACAATTGGACCCATAAGTTTATAAGATACAAGAAAATTAAACAAGTTATTGATTTAGATGGTCCATCCATATAACATATATATAATGGTGTGTGTATGTATATATATATATATATATATATATATAATTTGGTATGATGCATCAGAAACCATTTTGAGATGAAACAACTGCAACATAGAGGCCACCTGTGAAGTGTCTCATGCACATTATATACGTCCATATTTTCCTCCTATCACATTTTCCAGAAAAATGAAAGGAAAAAGCAAAAATGTTGCAGTTGATAATTATGACATGCGAAAGTGATGAATGGGTCCAAAAGCAGCAGAACGCAGACTATTTTTGACGTTAAAGGATCGAAGATTTACGGCTCAACCCTTAATTCAAAGGGCAAACTGCCCTTATCCAATATGCTTCCCTGTCCATCATTTTTCTTCTGATTAAAACAAGGAATTTTTTGTATGTGTGTGTGTCTGTGTGCGCTCTTTTTGACGTTTGAAAGATGATAGCATTTATATATGTTGGCGGAATTTTGGGTAGCTGGAAGTATCTGTGTGTCTCTGTGTCCTGTTTTCTTGCTAGCCACACACTTCTCTCTGATCCCCCTTGGCTCTCTTTGAATCTAGACTGCATCTCAATCATATCCAACAAATTCATACCCTATAATATACAATTAAAAATAATTATGAAAATTTAAAACCTGAATAATGTAAATATTGAATTTTTTTTATTATTGAATATATTAAATATTAGATAAATTTAATTACTAAAAGTTTATAAGATTCCATCAATGGTATAAAATTATTTAAAAAATTAAAATATAAAGAATTAACTAAAAAATTATTTAGAATTCATTATATAAATTGCAATCAGTTACTAAAATTATTAATTTTATCAAATAAAATTTATAACTCGATAAATATTTTTATTATAATAAGAATGAAATTATAATTTTTAGATAATTAATTTATAAGGGATAGATATATTTACCACAAAAATAGCATAAATCATTTTCATCCATTATCTACGAATTTGATACAGGAGAGGATCTTTGCTGAAAAGAAAATTATACAGAGAATCTAATGCAGGTTTTGCACTTTGTGTAGAACAGATACAATGAACAAATGTACCATTGAATGAAGACCGGTTTTTCAGTTGAATTGCTTACAGAAGGCAACAGTTGTTAACCGGAAAGAAGAGAATGCCTAAGAATGCCCTGTAAGATCCGTACATATGTCCAATATCCATAATGCCCTAGTGGGTATATACCCAAGTAGGGTTTTCTTTAGAACATGGGATTAATTAATAATCTCTTGGCGTTGCCGGTTGTTGGATGATTGGCTTCGCCGTCTCTCAATTTTTTCCTCTAAGTTGACGTAACCGATCTTACCCTGTTGAAGTTCCAAGGGCCATCCGTTCTTGTCCATTCCAATCCTCTCATGGTCCTTTAGGGTCTCTTGGCTTTATTGAGTTTTCATTTTCTTTTCTTTACAAAAACCAATAGCTCAACATTAATATTTTCGATCGCTGCATCACATAATAGAGGTTATTTGCCACCATATCCGTTGCTCATATTATCTATCGGAGAAAAATATAAAATTTAAATTTAAATAATAATCATTCTATTTTGTTATATCATTCTATTTCATCAAATATTAAATCATTCTGTATTCATATATTGTTTTACTAAAATATTATTAAATAATGAAGGTCTTAATAGCTTAAAGGTATTTATTTATCCTTTTATGATGTTTATTTTTTAGAATTAAATAAATATTTATTAAAATAGTATAATATTGAAATAAAATGATAATTCTGTTATTATAAATAATTAATTATTTAAGAAAAAAAGGAAGAACACAGTAAATTTTTTATATGTTTTCGCCTATAATTTGGTCTCTTAATTGCAATAAATATTACAAATAAAAATGGAAAACGTGGGAAATAACGAATGGAAGGGAGACATGTGGTGCAGTGGTGTAGCCATGGACAGTAGCCACATGTTAATTTCTTGAAGCGTCGCGGTAGCCATTGGTAACTGGATATTCCATACGTTGGCTATGCATGGAACAGCTATTTCTTGGTATTTTGCCTTCTTTAGCGGGTTAGCTTGCATATGGTTGTCATGGTGAAAGAAGAAATTGTCTTTTACTGTTGTGTTAAGGTTTCAGGTGACGATTGCAGCATTACGTAATGCGAGGTGTAACTTCATTTTCCTAGGGTTTGTGATTCTGCTCATCTTACATAGATTTTTGGTTTATAATAATATCTTACTATAAAGGATTATATTCAATATTCAAATAAGATAGATTTTATTTTTTCAAATAATATAAATCATCTAAAATAAAAATAATGAATTGATAGTTAAAATTTTATTTTAGATAAATATCTATATAAAATGATATATTAAATAATCTTTACATTTGATAAGTTTATATTTTAAAGATGATTTATAAAGTATACATAAAATCTTAATTATTAAATCGAATTTAAATCAAATTAAAATGAATTCATTTATATATATATATATATATATATATATTAATTATAATGTAATTGTGGTATTTAATATTTATTTAATTATTAGATATGATTCATGTTAATTCCTTCTGAAAACTATTATTACTACATAGTAATTACTAAATTAATCAGAAATATTGAAAAACCTTTAATATTGAGGATGACGATATGATGACTGGTTATAATGATCATAAATTATTGAAATTAGTAAGTGAAAGTCTATGCCTGAATGCAATATTTATTGAATGTGGTGATCCAAAATTTGCACTACCACTATGAGAGGCCACTATTATATTCTCTAGATTTACAACTCTATTCACTGAAATTTGCTAATAAGAAATTAATTATCAATTATTATTATTTTAATATATTTAAATTTTAAATTTTAATATTTTCTGGGTTTTTAAAAAAATTTTAAAAATAATTATCTCATGATTGAATATATATATATATATATATTAAAAAAAAAGTGACATGCACAATTGATCGTAGAATTAATTAATTATGATTTGTTGCACTATAGAATATAAATTAATCGATTTCATATTTAAAAAATTCTTAAAATTATATAAAAATGATATTGCATAATTAAATAATTTCATATTTTTTTATAAAAATAATATTATTAATAATTAATAATTTTTTATATTCCATGTGCATTTGATGAAAGTGATGGAAAAGAAAGTTTCTATAGGCTTGAATGTACGAAATTATTATTGTTAAAAAATGTAAAAATATAAATTATGATGGATCGCTAAGTTTATAACAAAAATTGCGTAGTGAAAGTCAATGTGGTATTTAACTATTTCCACGAATAAATAAGCTAATTGGATGATGAAATTATGATAAGAAAAAGGGAAATATATTAATATTTGACCGACCACAAGCAAGCCACACTTTGCTATTACTTTTGGATTTTTTATTAAATAATATTTTCTAATGCCCATTACTCTTTTATTTACATGCTTCAACCCTTTTGCATCTTCTTATATATATATATATACATATAATATGATAATATCTTCTTATCCTTATAACTAAATGTCATTCACAAAGTCCCTCTCAGCATTTTAAGGTTTTTTAAATATATATATATATTATTAAAATGGACCAAGAAAAAGATGACGTACTTAACAATAATAATAGTTTAACTCATACAAATAACGAAAATTTCCCATCAATATATGCATGACCGACGGAAGAAAGGAGAAAAATAAATAAATAAATAAATATATATAGTAGAAGTTTGCATCATTGTGGTCGTCATTCTTCACAGAATTACCAGAGAATTGTTTTACTTGTTAAATTCAATCTTTTACGGTGTGTCAATGTGCGTGTATATATACATATACATATATACCCATATAGAATATAAAACTTTTGGGTTGGCTAGTGGGCATGCGTTCCTGGCTATTAAACACACGAGCACACATTAATCGTAGACTACACTAGCAATTTATTTAAGTTAAAATGGGGTTAATATTACCAAATGATATTGTTTTTAGGTCAATTTTTAAAATGATCACTGATTTTTAATTTTTTTCTTTTCAGTATTTGAACTTCAATTTTTTTTCATCAGAAGGTTTTCTGCCACGTTAATATATACGTGGCAGAATATTCCTCGAATATTCCCTTCCATTGCTACGTGGACAGTTACCACGTCATCATTCATGCTGACGTGTAATCCTACATGGCAATGTAATTGACGTGACAAACATCCACGTATGCAACCGTTCACGTGTCAACCGGCCACGTATACAACCATCCATGTGGCAACTGTCCACGTGTCAATGCAAAGGAATATTCTGTCACGTATATATTTAACGTGGCAGAAAACCTCCTGATGAAAAAAAATTGAAGTTCAGATACTAAAAAGAAAAAAATTGAAAATCAGTGATCATTTTGAAAACCGACGTAAGAACAATATCATTTGGTAATATTAACCCAGCTAAAATGATATACTAATTATTTTATGATATTTAATTTATAAAATAAAGTTCCATTAATCTATTTTTTAATACAATAAATGATTTATTTTTTAAATCACATGTTTTTTTAAATTAATTTTATCCTATATTTGCATGTCAACTAAGATATCAATTCTAGAATATAATTCATTTTATTATTTAATTCTATATATATTTTGAAATATTTTTGGATTCAAAATTTCTTTGTTATATATATAAATTTTTATTAAAATAATAAAAAAATTAAATAGTTGATGCTTTTCATATGTCTAATAATGAGTTGTGTCCATCAATAGAAGCTAATCTACAACTACAGTATAGCCAAAAAAACAAGGTTAAAATCAAAATTAATAGAATTAGGTTATTTATATGTAATTTTGCTCATTTGTAATTGGTAAATCAGCTCAAATTGATACAACATAAAAAGATCATAATTTCATGGAAATAAAAGCTTTTTAATTAGGTTAAAAGAAGGGTGTGAAAAGAGGACCACCGAAAGATAGAGACGAAAAGAGAGGCATGGGAATGAAGAAAGAGGTTATAAGAATGAAGGAGCAACTTAACTAAACAGAGGGATGGGAACAAGGAGTCTGCTGTGAAGCAGGATTGCTCCAATTTAAGAAAAAACCAAGGCTGTGGTACTCTGTACCTACTGTCATGATATTGGGTAGGGTTTTTTCTACAACTCCATCATTAAAGTTCAGATTTTAGATATCCATATTTGTCAAAAACAAAAACAAAAAAAAAACCCATGTAATATGCTCTTTTAAAATTTTATATTAAATAATACATATTTTAATTTTATAGTGTATTTAATATATATGAATTTATATGATATCTATTTGTTTCTTTACTTGATAATTAATATTTACTGATAATTATTATTATCACTTCTTTTCTCATATCTTAAATGACTTTTTAAACTACATTTTCATATATTTTATTTGCAAACCTTAACTTAATATAATAATTCATGCATTATTCATCTTTTCATGCACTACACTCTTATTGTTGCATAATTGACATAAGATCATGCATTTTCTTAATATATCTTGCATATTTGTATGATGTTTTCGTTTTGACATATAATCTTGTTTGTCAACCATATAAACTCGTGTTTATCTCGTTAGAATAGGGAATGAGTCGTGTTCCTCATGTTTGGTATTTCATGTATTGGTATTTCATTTCATGCAACCGAGCCTCACATGACTCGTGTGAGAGTGAACATGAGTCGTGTTCTTTGTGCGCTGCCTAGAAATTTTGAGTTTTGCATACCACAAGCTTCCCATGAGTCATATTTTATTTTACATGACTCATGTTGCACATTTAGGTTGTATTTCTCTCTTATTTTTCACCCTCCTTTTCTTAACCGTTGGATGATAGTTTGTAGGGTCATGATGCATTTTAGGATTTAACCATCTTTTAGACAATTTTGGAAGAAAATATAGAGGTGGGAATGTGTGAAAGAGGGGTGGCAGAGACATTAGATAGAAACTATACTTAAGGTTTATGAAATTAAGAGAGGAACAGTCATAATTTAAGTGTGATTGATTTCTAATATTCTCTTTTAGATTTCTCTTTTCTATTATAGCTCTTCAGTAAGACATTGAGAAGACAACAATTAGAAGGTAAAGCAGAAGAAGTTGAAGTGAAAGACTCATCAGCAGAATTGACCGACCTATTTCTTATTTGATCTTCTTCTAGTTAGTTTGAATATTATTATGGTTGTAATTTCTTTATTTTTCATGTTCTTATTTCCAATTTTAGCTATGAATTGGTAGTATTTTATAGGAATTGGATGATGTGTTGAATATAATTATTCTCTTTCTATTAGTAATTTATTTACTTCTTCATGTTCTTAAGTTGTGATTTATGCTATGATGTTTAATTGTTAGAACGGACCATTTTAACATGCAAGCATCTAATTAATTCTGTTGATCACTTTGAAAGAAGAGTTAGTTTAACTGAGTGAACTTAGAAACACAATTAGGTTAACTACCTAAACATATGAGTTAATTAAAATTGAAAGTTTAATATGTGATAAATGAACTTAATCACTATAGCTAACTTAGCAGTCACGAAAGTATGTTGTTAGCTTAGCTTTAGTAGATAAATGCTCTTTTGAAATAAAGAACTTTACATTTAAATACTGCTTTGAAGTTGGTAATTAATTTAAATATGGAAAGTTTTATCTTTGTTCAGCATTATCCATGCCTATGATTAAATTGTAAATTATTTATACTATGATAGTTGATTAATGATTTTACTAATTGAATAAACTATCACTTAAATTTGATTGTTGAATTCACATTACATTTAATTAACATAAATCTCATATGTCAACATGTACTTTATCAATAAAAGAAACAGTTATAAATCTTTTTCTTATATTAAGGTTATGATTAAATCTTTCATAATCTTCTTTGTATTTTTTAATTTTTTTAATTTAATTTTTATATTTTCGTCATATTAGTAATTTGCATTTGCATTATTTATATTTGATTATCTAATTCAAAAATTAAAAGATTTATATAAGAATAGATACTTTCAACTTACATTGCTTTATAACTAATGTTCAAATTCGAAATGCTAATTAAGAGATAAAAACTTATTACCACTTGTTTTAATATATCAATGAATGTACAAAAACTCCTAATTTTTCACATTAATTTCATGTTCTTTTTATATAATTAAGTTGCTTTTTTCTTTTATTTCGTGATGGTGTAATACGTTATTGAGTTAAAACAAAAATGAATATAACATAAAAACATAAAATACATGTTGAAAGTCATCATATGTTATAAATTTCAAAACTTATTGATATTAAAATTATTTATTTATACAATGTCTAAAATTTGAAATACTTAATTTTAAATTAATTATTTGTATATCAATTTTATAAAATGTTACTTTTTAGTAAAGTTATATATTTAGTAATTAAAATAATTAATTTTAGAATTTCAAATACATTTTTTCCCTCATCTAAATATTCTCTTTTTTTTCTCTTTTTTTTCCTTGATTTTTTTATCTCTTTTTTTTCATCATCATTTATCATTATTTCTAGCATTTATTTTCCTCTTTTTTTCATTTTCATCATCATTTATCATTATTTCTAGCCTTTATTTTCCTTCTATCTTGCATTTTACAAGTTTTATTTATCCTAGATGTTTTATTCTCTTACAAGATTTTTTATTAATATTTTAAAATAGTTGTTCTTCAATTATCAAAGTATGATAGTGTGACCTATTCCTTCTTTAATTCATAGTAACTTCAATTTATCTATATATATATATTTCACGTATTAAATCTTTGAATATTTAGTTCAAGTATCAAAATTTTGATAAAATTATTTGATTCAAAATCTTTGAATATTTCGTTCAAGTATCAACATTTTGATTCAAATCTCATTACAAGGATATACTTGTTTGAAATATATATTCATTTTATTACAAGTCTTCAAAAATTTTGATATACTCCTATTTTATTATTTTATTATCTTTAATAATAATTTTCAATATGATTTGAAGTATGAGGTTGTTGTTGTATAATTAGGTGTATTTTAACATGCATAAGAAATCAACAAGTTTTACATTTATAATTCTTAAATTATAATTATGTCACCGCAAGAATATGGGTCACAATTGCAGTATAAGGGTATCGTTCACTGGGACCAATGATAGTCAAATACTAGACATCAATTGTTAATGCAAAATCCTTTCTTTTAAAAGAGGTTTTACCTACTAAAAATAAGTTAACACCCTACTTCCGTAACTGTTAAATTATATTAAGTGATTAAGTTCTATTTCTACACTTTATGCCTCCAACATAACAAACTCCTATGTCTATGCAGTTATCATTCAGTGTTCTTAAGTTTATTCAGTTAGGTTAATCCTTTTTTCAAAGTGATTAACATAACTAGTTAATATTTGCATGTTAAAAAGGCTCATTCCAATAATTGAACATAATGACATAAAATACAACTCAAGAACATAAAAAAAACATCAATTTGCTAATAGAAAAGAAAATAATATTGTTTACATAATCATTCAATCCCCATGTCAACTACAATTGCTAAATCATAACTAGAAATTTAATAAAGTAAAGAAACATAATAAAAGGAAATACAAACATATTAAACATTAACTAAAGCAGAAATAAATGAGGATTAAAAAGAACTTTGATAATCTATTGCTACTCTGCTTCTGCCCTTTCTTTCCTGCTCCTATGCGATTGGCTTCTCAATGTCTTGCTAAAGATCTAACAGAGGAAACAAGAATCAAAAGAAAAGATTAGCAAAATATGCTCAATTTGTCTAGGTTTTTCTCAATCTCTCCCAAACCCTAATTCTATCCTAACCTAATTTTCTAATGTTCCGTGAGTGAATGAATGACGGAATCCTCACATTCTAACTAACTTAGAGCTCCCCATAATTGTCTTTCATCTAAATGCATCCTAATCGTACATTATTATGATCCTAGGGCTAGAAAAAGAAGGGAAAAACGTAACTTAATGCACCACACGAAATGTGTAAATGCTACACGAGTCGTGTGGCTTTCAAATTAACTAAAAAGAGGAAGAATTTAAAGGGGTCGAATCCTATACGAGTCATGTAAAGCCTTACACGACTCGTGTAAGGCTCGGCAAAGATGGGAAATCACGTTTGGAATTAAAAACCTAAGGGGTCGAGTCTTACACGACTCATGTAAGACATACATAAGTCATGTATAACTCACTTGAATCAAATAGAGTCCAATTTCTAAGTTTGAATGAGAAAAAATAAATGTCTAAAGCTTAAAACTATGGTTCAAATGCATGATAGTACCTTAGAAACTTAATAGATGCATACAAGTCCATCTAAATGAAGCTAATTCCTAGAATAATTGAAATATCTATGAAAATTATGTAAAATATGAAGAAAATGAATGAATAAAAGCTAAATATGCAAAACATGAATAAAATGCATGGCATGATAATAATATATGCAATTCATCTTATAATATGCTATTAAATCAATTAAGAATGCATGTAAACATGACTAAAAGAGATAACTTAAGCATGAAGAAAGATAATGATAATGCATATTATCAAACCACCCCAAACTTAAAGTTTTGTTTTTCCTCAAGCAAAGAAAAACACAAAATTATAAACAAGAATGAATCATCAATCATCAACATTCAACTTAAATGAAGCAAAATGCAGGGTATACAATGATGCAAAGAATAACTAAATGAACTTAAATGGCATTTAATATCTAATTAGCCCATAATCCATCTTATTGCAAATGCCAACATTTTGTTAGAAACATATACGTAAAAGCGTAAGAAACATGCCATGCACTCAAGCAACCCAACAAAAATAAAAAAGCAAGTTAATGAAGTCATCAAACCTAATATAGAGCAATAAATAGATCAAGACATTTTTAGAGCATTTACTTTCTACTCTTTTTTTGTATCCTAGACCAAGTTACCTAATTGTGAACCTTTAGCTTGAAAACAAACACTGTCAATGTCAGTCCTCGGTTAATCAATTCATAATTGAGGCATTCAAGTTCATTACTTGTGTTCTTGACTTGTTCGACTTAAATATTCATGGGGTGCATAAATGCCCCTATCTACTAAGTATCAAAAACATAGAAGTAACAAGTGAACATAAATACTCGTATTTATTGGTATCTTTGACTTAGAAAACTACATGGGGCACTTGTTGTTTCCTACCTACTAACCAATAAACATAGGAGTAAGTCTAGAATTTATAACATCTTATTTGTACTTCTTTTTTTTTTTTGAATTTTAGCTTGATCTACCTATTAAACTGTAATAAGCTAGATTATTCATTAGGACTCAACTCATTTATTTAAGTCTAATTTATACTCAAAGCAGCTTAAAATAGATAATTGTACATGTAAACAAAAATTGGCATGAGTAATAAAAGGATATAGAATGAGAAAGAATTAAAGCAACTCAAGTAAACAATTAGAAATCCTCATCAACAAGTTATATCCAACACTAACTTCATTCAAATTTGAAAAGAGACAATTAACAGATTCACTAAAATTTTATTAAACTAAAAATCAAAGTAACATGCATGAAATGCAATATGCAAGAGACATGATTATGCAAGCTAAGCTAAGTAAATGCATTATTGAAATAATTCTAAATGAAATGCATTATATGTATGGAATGCAAAGCATGATAGGTAAAAACTAAGAATGAAATACAAGAAAGAATGTAAAAACTAAATATTACCTAAACAAGTACCTAAATCCTAGATACACATACCAATATGAATTCTAAGCTAAGGTAAACAGGAACATAATAAATGATATAAAAAACAAGAAAAACACATAAACAATAACATAAAAACATAAAAGTCACTAAATCATAAAAAACATCACATGAAAAATCATAAAAATGAAAAACACACATAATAACAGGAAAAGCACATAAATAAACAAAAATCATGGTCAGAATACAACCCCAAACTTAAGTGTTTACTATAGAAGCAAATTAGAGAAAGAAATAACCAATACTTCATCCCCTTCAACCCTCTGTGTCTTAGAAGAGCTAGGCTGCTGTACAATTTAGGTTTCTAGCATCTTGTTGTGCATGGCCAACTGTTCTAATCTAGAGGAGAGTGATTTAATGGTATCATCTTGAGTCTTCTGATTCTGCAATATGGTTTCCATCATGATCTCAAGATAAGTTTTCTGCACTTATTGTGGTTGTGGATTTGGTCTTGACTGAAATACAGGTGCCTATCTCATGTGTGAAGGTGTGTAAATTTACTGTTGTTGGTTCTGCTAATTCTAATCCCTCCAAGAGAAATTTGGATGATTTCTCCACCCCAAATTGTAGGTATTCGAGTAAGGGTTACCTTGCTATTAACTTTGTTGCCCTTGATCTTATTGTCCAATAAAATTGATTTGTTCTACCATTTCATTGTTCACAGATAACTTATCCAACCTGCTAGCCAAGGTGTCAAACTTGGCATTCAACATTGTCATGGCTTCCAAATTATGAGCATTAGCAACTTTTCTAGAACCAGCCTTCGCATTATTCCATTGATATAAGTTAGCTACCATTTCCTTTATTAGCTCCTTAGAATCAACCAAAGTTCTAACCATAAACAATCCTTCTGCTGCAGCATCTAAAATACTCTTCATATAAGGATGAAGACCATTATAAAACATTTGCACTAGCATCCATTCTAGAACTCCATGGTGTGGACATTAATGCTGCAAGTCTTTGAATCTTTCATTGGCCTTGTACAACGACTCATCTTCCTGCTGAGTGAAGATCAAGATCTCGTTTCTCAGTTTTGTAGTCTTTGCTGGCAGAAAATACTTTATTAGGAATGCTTCGGCCAGTTGTGTCCATGAGGTGAAAGTGTTGAGAGACTTTGAATGCAGCCATGACTTAGCTTTATCTTTCAATGAGAAAGGGAAAAGTCTAAGCTTGATCGCCTCTTCTAACACCCCATTGATTTTGAAAGTGTTACAAACTTATAGGAATGTTGCTAGATGCTCATTTGGGTATTCGGATGGAAAACCATTAAAAGGCAAATTTTGCACCATCTGGATCAAGTTAGACTTTAGCTCAAAGTTATTGCTAGCTACAGATGGTTTAGTAATACTCAGTTAGACTCCTTTTGAATTTTGCAAGACATAGTCCATGAGCGGCTTATTTGCTTCCATCTCTACAGCTTCTTCTTCTTCTCTTAGTGCCTTATGTCTGGTGCGAAAAGTTCTTTCTATCTCTGGGCAAATTGGTACAAAATCTTCATCGTTAAAGACTTTCTTCATATATCGAACACAATACCTATTGACAAAGATATAAAGAAATATCATAGCCAGTAACCATAAAATTTAAATAAAATCCTAAATCCTAAATTAATCAATTACTCTTAAATTACTAATATTGACTAACACACATTGATCCCTGACAACAGTGCCAAAAACTTGTTGGCGTATAATTAGGTGTATTTTAACATGCATAAGAAATCAACAAGTTTTACATTATAATTCTTAAATTACAATTACATCACTGCAAGAATACGAGTTGCAACTGAAGTATAAGGGGATCATTCGCTGAGGTCAATGGTATTCAAGTACAAGATATCAATTTCATTGATTATTTAGGTGATCCAACATTCAAATATATAATATAGTTTATTTAATTAACTAAAATATAAACCAATTAACGTAGTATACATAATTTACAATTAAACATAGGGATGGATGAATACGAATATAATAAGACCTTTCATTAGTAATTCAAATGTTAGCTTTAAAGTAGTGTATTAATGCAAAATCATTTCTTTCAAAAGAGGTTTTACCTTTTAAAAATAAGTTAACACCCTACTTTCATGACTACTAAATTATATTCAGTGATTAAGTTTTATTTCTACACTTTATGCCTCCAAATTAACTAACTCCTATGTCTAGGCAGTTATCATTCTAACATGAAATACAACTTAAGAACGTAAAGAACATCAGCTACTATTACTAATAGAAAAGGAAATAATATTGTTTACATAATCATCCAATCCCCATATCAACTATTATTGCTAAATCATAACTAGAAATTTAATAAAGTAAAGAAACATAATAAAAACAAATACAACCATATTAAACATTTAAAACTAAAACAGAAATAATTGAGGATTAAGAAGAACTTCAACAATCTGTTGCTACTCTGCTTTTGCTCTTCCTTTCCTGCCCCTGTACGATTGGTTTCTCAATGTCTTGATGAAGATCTAACAGTAGAAACAAGAATCAAAAGAAAAGATTAGCAAAATATGCTCAAGTTGTCTAGGTTTTTCTCAATCTCCCCTGTCACATATGCATTATTAGCATTTTTACATGTTTGCATTTTATGCATGAGAATGAATTGTGCATGGAAAGTATGATTGGACTATGATTAGTATATGCTTTTATATGCTGGATATGCTTTGATATGCTAGATATGCTCAAGAGTATGATATGCATGAATGGAATTTCATAAGATATAAAATTCAAAGTGAAAAGAGGTAAAAGAATAGTTTAAAGTGATGAAAATAGAGTATTCATGGCTTAAGAAGTGCATTTTAAATGCTTATGAAAGGTGGTCCTAATGATGTCTTCAAATAAAATTTATAAGTGAAATGAAATGATTAAATATGTTAAACATGATATTCTATATGAAAGTAGAGGTTAGAATGTATATTAGGAAGTAAAAATGAATTAAAAATAAGTTAAGTTGAAAGTAAGGGGTATTTTGGTCATTTTACTTAAAGAGAGGGGGTATTTTTGGAAACTAAAAATATGTATGTATGATGTGAGATGTTTGTTATGTATGTATAAAATGTATGGTATAATTTATTAAGGAAAAACATTTAATTAAATAGAAAAGTGATAATTAAAGGAAGGAACCAATAGGAATTGACAAATGTTAAGCTCTTATTAGACCCTTCTTTAATTAAGTTAATCATTTAATTATATTAGGATTTTCATAAGGAAAATTAGTCATTTTTCCTCTTCTTCTCCAGATCATACACTCTTATCTTCTTCCTCTCCTCTTTTCCATTTCCAATTTTAACAAAAATAAATCTAAGGTAATTTTTCATGAAAATTCTTTACTTAAAAGGTTCTCAAGCTTGCTCTCTTCATATGTATGCTTATTCCTTCATATTCTTTGATATAATTTATGTATGGAGTATGTAGGGTTTCTACTATCATGAATAATTTGAAGTAAATGAAAGAAACATGATGAATTTGGTGAGATATGTGCATAAGCATGCTTAACATGCTATCTCGGTGCAACCGAAATGAAATTGTGTATGTATATGTGTTTTCATATAAACCCTAGCTTGTATATGATGTAATTAACTCTTAATTTATTGTAATATTTATGAATGATGAATATGGGGTGATGAAATATGCTAAAAGATATGAAAAGGGTGAAGGAAAGTGGAAGAAGAGTAGTGATTTTGAATGGGATGTTTACTGCCTTATTTTGGAAGCATGACTTCCTTGTAGTATAAGGGGCAGACATTATGTTTTGGCTTAATTTTTATGGATGACATGCTTAAATTATGTGTTTGAATATTGATTTTGTAATTTGAGTGCAAATGGAAGTGAATTAGAATGTCAAACATGCATTAGAAGTGAAGTGGTACAAAGAAGAAAGGGTTTAAAAAGGTTGCTGCCCAAAATTATCATTTTTCATATTTTGTCACACCCTGCCCATACCTGGAGTAACATGCTCCCGTATCATACACAACGACCTCCCGTATGGGAAACCACGGTATACACTACAAGGGATACCTGTACAAGTACAAATCAACGTCGTATGGGAACAACAATTAGTATGGCGGTGAAATCGTCAAACAAAACCAAACCAAAACCAAACATAACCCTGGATAACAACATACATTCAATTGAATGAACATGTCTATAACAAAAGTATATTTATTAATATACAAAGGTTCTGATTACAATAACCATACAAGTCACCACCAAACTACAAATATACTACGGCCTCTCTAATATATACAAGCTACAATATAAGGCTAACAAAAAGAAAGTATGCTCGGCTACTCCAGACCACCTAAAGATAGGGATTGCAACTGAATCCGCCTCTCTGTTGACGTTAGCAATCACTGCTCTGGTCCTTCTACAGTAGGCTCGGAACCTGCGTTCATCAATTGATAAACGCTGAGTCGAAGACTCAATGGTACTAGCTATTATACATGCATATAACATAAACAAACATATCAAATTACAAGCAATACAATGCAATGCTATGTTACCCCGTTTCC
>CANYBF011396720.1:0-10511 GCA_948192965.1 Dalechampia spathulata | reverse complement strand
CATGGACTTCAATATATAGTTTAATACTCCAAGTAAAACAAGTTCATTCAAAACATTGTACTATATAATGAATAATGCCTTTATTAATAAAACGTATAGTACAAATACACATGATGCTCTAGAGCATACACTAACAAATGGAACATTAATAAATTTGAAATCCCGAACCCAAACTCTGAAGAAATTCAGGCCGCTTTCCAACACAGGAAGGCCCGAGTTTTATTTCCTAGTTTTCTAGTCATTCAATTGAATTGAAAAAACAAACTAGGTGGCGACTCCATTTTTAACTCAACGTGATCTTTCTAGGTTAAAGACCAATCAACTATGGAAATGCGCCATTGAGAGCAAGCACCATGACATCTCAAGCCGAACAGCGTGCAGCGCTCCCGCGTCTGGGGCGCGCTACTCTTACAGGTCGGTTGGACCAATCTGGAACCATCTGGTGGTGACTCCCTTGCGACTCTTTTGAGTCCATATCATTCCCTAAGGGAAACACCTTAGGAAGACTACACTTTCGCTGTAAGTGTCATCCTCGATCCGTGAGCATCGTAAGCCTCGCTCTAGGTTTCGACAAAAAAACAGGCGCTCACAATGACGACTCCGCTGGGGACATCACGACGAAAGAGTGGTGGCATCTAAGAGTTTCCATATTAATTTTCTCATCATAGTTTGATTAATTGTATGCATCACAACACCAGTCTATGTTTGCACACACCACATAACCTCCCGTGTAAAGCCAGTGATTATGGGTGAGTTAGTACCTTGGACTCCATTCGACTCTTTGGAAAAGTAAATCTACCTTCACCATTCGTTGCAATGTACTGATAACTGTCGATGATTCTTAACGAATAGACGTCAGGTATAGTCCTATATCGATGATTCCATTCGGTTGGATAAGTTATGGACAACGTGGCGGGGGACCTTAGCCTGTTCTCGAAACCGGACTAAAGCCCATGTAGTAAGCCTAGCAACATTCCAAACTATGACCCTTATGGTATGCTATGTGGATCTTTACCTTATTATGTCAGTGGATTTGCATAGACCCGGCCTATTTTCCTCCCACATATTGCTTTGCTAAGAGTCAGAATCCTTTCATGATTTCGTATGGTTGAACAACCTCACGCCTATTCCACGGGCGTACTCTTATCATAACAATGTGATCATGCACGTATTGCTCTACTAGGAGTCAGAATCCCTTCATGATTCTGTATAGTTGCACAACCTCACGCCTGTTCCATGGGTGTACTCTTATCATAACAATATGATCATGCTCGTATTGCTCATCTAAGAGTCAAAATCCTTTCATGATTTCATATGGTTGCACAACCTCACGCCAATTCCATGGGCGTACTCTTATCATAACAATATGACCATGCCCATATTGCTCTACTAAGAGTCGGAATCCTTCCATGATTCTGTATGGCTACACAACATCATGAAAATTCCATCGGCATTCACTTATCATTGCAATATGGCTAGGTTGAAATGTTGTCGGGTTTTCGCTGTAATCCCTTATATGATTGGGCAATTATCAAACCATTTGCTTGCCTATTTGAGAGAATGGTACCTCGAGTTCCCAATGTAACTCCGGGTTAGTATCCCACTTAGGGAAGGAGAACTTGAATTGACAAATTCTCGTGGAGGTATAAGGTTGGAAGGCAGCGCTGCTGCATACCACGTGTTTGCTAACCTTTTTATGTTTTCTGTCTAAACACACATACATGCCTACTCATGCAATTCTCTAACAAATTTCCTTTGCAGCCATAATGCTAGATGTTTCATAGCATAGGACACACATACATCTTACGTGACACATCACATGCACCCACGCATATGCATATTAACTCGCTTTGTTGCAACCATAACATCACATATTTCCTAGCATAGGTCATGCATACATCCTATGTATCGCATCACATTCACCATATACAACTACATGTGCATACTCATGCATCCATGCTAACTCTTTCTGTCATGTACATAACCATGTCAAACTCATAGAACGCCAGAAATGTCACGTCTTCATCTGCCCCTACTGCCTCAACACTGGATGAGGCCACACTTGCTGCAGTTCATAAGCTCATCAACCAGTCTGTGGCCAAGCTCCTGAATGATGATTTCAAGACTCTCCTGCAACAATAGATCTAGAAGGTTCTTAGTCTTGCTGAATTCATCACCCCACCAGCTCCGATCAAGGAAAAGAGGAAAGGTGTCAATCTGTATGATATGGAGACTGATGATATCTCACTCCATATGCATGATGTTTAAAAGTCTGAGACCACTATCTTAGAATAGAAGATTGAATAGCTGCAGACCATCATGAAGACCAAAGGCATGGGGTTTGACCTAGATTTTGATAAGTTCTCTATTCGGGCTATCAAGGGGCTGCCTGCTAAGTTCAAGCTCCCTGACGTTCCCAAGTACAATGGAGTTGGGGACCCAAAGAACCATTTGAAGACCTATACTATGCTGATGAGCACTACTAACCTGTCAGATGATTAGATAGTTTGGCTCTTCTTCATCTCACTGGAGGGACCAGCGCTAGCCTGGTATCACAGCCTCAACAAGGTGACCTTGACCGAGTGGAAGCCTCTTTGTACTGCTTTCTGTAAATAGTATGGGTTCAAATCCTGATTTCATGTAACCTTGATGGATTTGGAAATAGTCAAACAAAAAGCCAATGAGTCTTTTATGGATTACTTCAGTCGTTGGATGGACAAAGCTGCACTGGTCAGACAGAAGCCATTTGAATCTGACATGATCAACAAGCTTATCATGGGGTCGTTGCCACTTTACCAGGATAAGCTGAAGTATCAGACATTCCACACTTTTGAGGACATCTACTGAGTAGGGCAACGTATCGAGCAAACTGAGGGTAAGAAAAAGGAGTTTTCCTTCCTAAAACCTAAAACTACAACCTATACATAAACACAACCGAAACCTCACTATGCCAACACCCTACAAATACTGAAACCATAACACATTAATGCCCTACAAACACCAAACCCCATATTTAGAAATACTACCCCATCCAAGAGATTCTCTGATCTTGGAATGCCACTTTCCAAGCTCTTTGGACTCCTTCTCAAAGCCAAACTCATCAAACCGCTTGAACCAAACTTCAAGACACCACCCCCAGCCTCGGTGGACACCAAAACTTATTGGTACTATCACCAGCACCATGGTCACAACACTGATGATTATCACTCCCTCAGACTAGTCATTTAGAACCTCATCGACTCCGGTTAGATTGAGGATGCTGAAAAATCCAAACCATCTACCAAAACAAACCTGCTCCCCAACTACCATAGAGCTAACCATACCTACATGCTCCAATCAGGGTTACCAGAATCTCTGGTTCTGAACTCCTTTTCTCCTCTCAGTAATAAGGGGAATGCTCAATTGCCTGCTATCACCTTCTACCCTGGTGGTCGATTTGACATTGGTGCCATTGACATATGGTATGAGAGCTTAGAGGATGAGTCAGCAGTTACTCAAAAATCCTCTAAACCTGAAGCATTAGACGCACAGGCTTCAAACAAGGGTAAGTCGATCGAGACTTCCAAGGCAACCAAACCAACACCAAAACCATCGAAGCAGCAGAATGGGATTGATGCTAACAAAATGTCCTCTCGAGTCTGTAACATGACTCACAGTGGTAAGGTCTTCACTCCTCCTGACCTCGAGAAGAAGCTAGAAGCCCTTAAAAAGCTAACCGAGGCTAGGCCTACTAGGGATAAGGCTGGCCCAAGCAATGTTCTAGCTCCATAACCAGCTAATCAGGCTACTCAGCCTAATAATGTTGTTATCAAGCAGCTAAAGAAGATGCAAGCAAACATTAGCATCTAGGACTTGGTGCTATCCTCCCAATAACATCAATGGGCCATCGTTGAAGCACTCTCAAGCATGAGGATCTCTCCCTCTGCTTCTATCTTTAGTATGAAGAGTCAGCTGGTGAACGGGGAACTACCTTCCAGCATGATCACTTTCTCTGATGCGGATCTACCGGCCGAGGGAATCCACCATAACAGAGCACTATTCATCAAGGTTAATATCATGAACTTCTCCACCCCCTATATCATGATGGATGATAGGTCAGGCATCAATGACTGCCTTCTTAAGGTATTTCCCAAGCTTAGGATTCAGCTTTTAGACCTGAAACCCTGCAAGACCATCATCAAAGCATATGATGAGTCCAAACGGGAGGTTACTGGTACCTTCACTACCATCGTCACTGTGGTGGAATTTACAATTCTAGACATGCCGGTGTCATTTGTAATATTACTGGGCCAACCATGGTTCCATCCCATGGGAGGTATGCCATCCACCCTACACCAGAAGATCAAGTTCCCACATAACGAAGGTGTGGTTACTATTACTGCTAATGACAAAGTCACCCTGGCTTGCATTAGAGAAGATGTTCCTCTCATGATCGGCTTTTAGATCACCACCATCGAAGAGCCCGAATCCAACTTGTACCAATTGAGTCCCGCTGTGGAGAGGATGATGCAACTGATGAACTTTATGCCCGACAGAGGCTTAGGCCAGTACCTGTAAGGTCCGGTGGAATTTGATATTCCTACAGCCATATGGGAAGAGAGGTACTGCATTGGGTTCGATCCCTACACCTCAGACAAGCCAAAAGAGTGCAAGATGGTTCTCTTCATCCAAGGAGAGACACAGCATGATCATGCTCTCGAGTTGCCTAACTCGGATGATTTCTTCGAGCAACAGTTCACCATCTTCGATGATGTATGTGACCTATCAGCCTTGGTAGTAACTGGAAAGACTGATGTTTCTTTTGCCATCAGCCTTAATGAAGCTTTTCAGATCTTTAGTGATGTTGTTGATCTCACCACCGGCTGCCTGGAGCCATAAATCATTACAGTCGCTGCACTGGGAGCCAAGCTACAGAACCTGGACATAAAGGATCTGCTGCTACCAAAGGTCTATGAAGACATAGCCATGCTGGTGGAAATTACCTTTGAAGAGTTGTTGTATAAGGACACTGATGTCCCAATTTCTGTACTTTTCATTGATAATGTAATCCCATCTAAATATAATGCAATAAAAACAACTTTGCTTATGTTTGTATTGTGTATTCTGATGGCATTGTGCATGAACATGAGCATTACATGATCATTTTTGACATTAATGCATCATGCATCGAAAACGTTAACATTAACACATATGACAAGCCATGTCTCCTCCAGATTGCATTAAACTTGACCTCTAAAGAGAGAATAAAAATAATCAGTGCATTGAAAAAGCATATAAAAGCCTTTGCTCTAGGCTATAAAAAATTACCAGGTGTCGATAGATCCATCGCTGAACATAGAATTCCTACCAAGCCGAGGTTCAAGCCAATTAAACAGAAGCTATGGCGCCTCTGACCAGAGTGGGCACAGAAGGTCAAGGAAGATGTCCAGAAGCAGTTGGATGCCAAATTCCTTGAAGTGGTTGACTACCCAAAATGGTTGACTAATGTGGTTCCAGTTCCCAAGAAAGATGGCAGGGTCAGAGTCTGTGTAGACTACAGGGATTTAAACAAAGCATGTCTAAAGGATGATTTTCCTTTGCCTCATATCGATGTACTAGTCGATAGTGTAGCCACTAGCATTATGTATTCCTTTGCCGATGGATTTTCTGGATACAACCAGATCCTAATGGTAGTTACAGATAAGGTGAAGATAGCTTTCATCACAGAATCGGGAACCTACTACTACAAGGTCATGCCCTTTGGCTTGAAGAACGCAGGTGTTACCTACTAGCGAGCTGTAATAACACTGTTGCATGATTTAATCCACAAGGAGGTTGAAGTATATATGGATGATATGATGGTGAAGTCTCCCACTAGAGGAGAACATATGGCCACTCTTGATAGATTTCTCATATGCGTTGAGAAATATGGACTCAGGCTGAACCCGAAGAAGTGCACATTCGTGGTGATATCCAGCAAGCTGTTAGGCCACATTATTAGCTAAAGGGGTATCAAAGTGGATCCTAACAAAGCAAAGTTGATCATCAAGATGCCTATTCCCAGAGCTGAGACCAAAGCTAAAGGATTCCTGGGACAGCTCCAGTACATCAGCAGATTCATCGCCAAGCTCACCACCATATATGAGCCAATCTTCAAGCTTTTAAGGAAGAACTAGCCTATGGTTTGGGATGAGAACTGCCAGTTTGCATTTGAGAGGCTAAAGCACTACCTCTCCAACCCATCGATACTATAACCACCTCGACCGAGAAAACCATTACTACTCTATCTAGCCTCAGAAGAGGAGTCAGTAGGTGCTATGATGGCTCAAGAGAACGATACCAGAGTCGAGCATGTTGTCTACTACTTAAGCAAGAAGCTACTACCAACTGATTGTAAGTACAGAACTGTTGAGAAGCTATGCATGGCTATGGTCTGGGTCACTAAGAAACTTAGGCATTACTTCCAGTCATATCAAGTTCAGGCAATCTTTAAGGTTGATCCTATGAAGTACTTGTATGCAGCTCCTTCACTAGTAGGGAAACTCTCCAGGTGGCTGATCCTGTTATCAGAGTTTGATATGTAGTACATCACAACCAAGGTGATCAAAAGTATAGCAATTGTTGAATTCTTAGCATCCAGACTGATGGATGACTCTGAGACCTTTGAACTGGACTTCCCAGATGAGCACTTAGGGGCAGTTGATATCCAAAAATGGCAGTTGCACTTTGATGGCGCAGTCAACAAAAGAGGTGTAGGTGTAGGAGTTGTGCTAATCACTGTTGAAGGTGAATTCATTATGCTCTCAAAGCAGCTGAGCTTTTCAATCACTAACAATATGGCTAGAAGCATTACTAATGATCAGTGCCTAAGATGTACAGATATTTAATGATTCAATGCTTGTCATTCACCAATCCATGGTCGAGTGGGATGTCAAAGAAGAAAGGCTCAAGCCTTATGCTTAATACATGAAGCGCATGGTTTTCAATTTCAACTCATGCCAATTCATTCACATGCCATATGAAAAGAATCAGATGGCTGATGCCTTGGCCACACTCGTTTGAGTCTATGAATGATCACAGCGTCAAATTCAACCTGTATTCATCGAGCAATCAAGGATTCCTTGTTATGAGGGAGAACGGGTTATGGTGCTAGACCAACCAGATGAGGCCCCATGGTATGCATATATCATGAATTTCCTGAAGACTGGTACTTATCCAGAAGAAGCCAACAGAACCGACAAGCTAGCTCTACGCAGGCTAGCAGCCAACTTCACCTGGCATCAGGGTGTTCTCTACAGAAGAACGGCAGATGGTCTACAACTTTGATTCATATCAGGGAAGGACATTGAGTCAATCATGGAAACGGTATACGCTGCTGTATGTGGGCCCCACATGAATGGATTCACACTTTACAGGAAGATCCTACACTAAGGATATTTCTAGCTCACTATGGAGACAGACTCCATACAGTTTGTATAAAGATACCATGAATGCCAGATTCATGGAGACCTGAGTCACCTACCACTAGTCGAATTGCAGAATTTGACAATGCCTTGGCCATTCTTAGCTTGGGGAATTGACATCATCGGTGAGATTCATCCAAACGCATCCAATGAACATCGGGACATATTGGTAGCCATAGACTACTTCTCTAAATGGGTGGAGGTAGAATCCTATAGTAAACTGGGGGCAAAGCAGGTTGCCAAGTTTATAGAGAAAAATCTCATATGCTGATATGGGATATCACATCACTTGGTATCAGATAATGGACTGCAGTTCCAGGGCTAAGTTGCTCACTTACTGGAAAAGTATGGGATCAAGCATCATCGATCTTCTACTTACTGCCCTCAAGCTAATGGGGCAGTCGAAGTGGCTAACAAAACGATCAAGCATATCTTAGCTAAGACTGTACAAACTTAAAGAGATTGGCATGAGCAGCTGCCATTTGCCTTATGGGGTTACAGAACCACTGTAAGTAGTCCTACGGGTGCCACTCCCTACTCTCTTATTTACTGGACATAAGCTGTATTGCCAATCAAAGTGGAGCTGAAATCAATTCGTGTCATTCTAAAAGCTCAGTTGCCAGAAGCTGAGTGGAAAAGGGTTAGGTACAAATAGCTGGCCATCATTGATGAGAAGCGGCTAAAAGCTCTCTATCATCTACAACTATACAAGAAGCGCATGGTAAATGCATTCAACAAGAAGGTTAAACCTGTAGCCATACAGGAAGGTGATCTAGTCTTGAAGCAAGTTAGACTGGCTATCCGTGACCCTCATGAAAAATTCAGGCCTAACTAGGAAGGTCCATTCCTAGTGAAAAAGATCCTCTCCAAAGGCGCTATCCGCATCTTGGATTTAGAAGGCAATGAATTCTCAGAACCTGTCAACCTTGACCGGCTAAAGAAGTATTTTTTCTAGAGCAGAGGGCAAAATAAAAGCAAAAAAAATGAAAGGTCTAGTAAGCTGAAAACCTCCATAGGCAGTTCATGCAAAAGTTAAGGTAGAAAGAAAAAATATTTGCTCAATGAGTTGAAAATCTGCTCGGACAACTTATGTAAAACTTAGAGCTTTTGAAAGCAAAAGGAGAGCATTAAAATAGTTGATCAGAAAATCTTGTATGAGACTGGTTGATAATAGAGTTTAAGTCTGATGCACATCCAAAACTTCTGTGTTGGTTTTAACATTTTACATGCAAAATGTTTTAATCTCATTAATGCAAATGGGACACATGTTCGTAAACTTAGCCTTAAGTAATACTGGTTACAAACACAAAGCATTATCATCCTTTATTACATATTTTTACCTAACAATGTCTTGTAGTACAGGACTTAGGCATGGCACAGCACTCACAGCTTGTACTCATCATCTGTAGCAGGTCCAACTCCAAGAATCTCCACTAGCGCTATCCGGTGACGAGGCCAAGTCCTCTCCACGTGCTCCATAAATTGAGGCACCAGCCTTCCTCCTTCAAACTCTGTTAGTCAGGGTATGGTCTGCCAATGGCCATACTGACGACAGATCCTAGCAGGATTGTAATGTATGCAACACTTGAATCTCGGTAGTGGGATACAATCTATGTAAGTCGTCACAGTCACATGCTGTATACGCCACCAGAGATAGCTCCACCTTATCTCGCTCTTAGGTCGGGTCCCCATCACCTCAATCCAGCCTTGGAATGTCATCACCTTTGCCTCGCTGAAACGCTCATGCACATATGCCTTTATGGCTTCCCCTATGCATTCAGGTGAACAGGGCATATCGTAGTTGGTGGGGCCCACCATAGCGTCTGGTGGGGCCCACCACCTTTAATGGCTTATTCTGAGTGTTCTGTGCATACAGAACATACTTTATTCCTACTTACGCGAGGTAGAGCTTACAGAATGCAAAATATTGCATTTTAGGTATTTGGCACTATTCATCTAAAATAGTGCATAGGTGGGGCCTACCGCCCCTATCGACCTATTATGTGTGTTCTATACACATGGAATACATTATACGCAAGGCAAAACACTTGGCATGCTACTTGCCACATTTCAAGCCCACTACACTGTGGGGTCCACCACCTAGCTTAGCCTATTTTAAGTGTTCTATGTACAAAATCATGTTTTCACTAATGCCTACACGAGGCACGACTTTTGGCATGCCGAATGCCACTTTTAGGCCAAAGTAGCATCGCGGACCCTAAAACGAGCCCATTAGTGGAAACTCGTCGCTCGGGGCCAAATTTGGCAAAACCTAAAACTGTAAAGTATCTCAGAATGTTGATTGCATCTCAGTTAACATATGGCATGCATCTGGTTTTGCCTGTACCAGTCGGCACACATAGGGCAAAAATGCTATATGCGGTGCGGATAGCCCTATGCGCACCGCATGTTGTATAATAAAGATGTTTAGTTGGGAGCCTTTTCAGGACCGAATCTGGAAAGATTTTCTTCATAAAAGTATCTTAGAATGCCAAAATGATGCTTATAAGGCATGGGGTGCACGTCCTGATGATACGGTTCTACATGGGACTCAAGAGAACACAAGGAGCTTTAAAGAAGACCCACTAACTCTTCCAAGTGGTTTAATCACAAGGTCACGAGCCAATAAATTTAAAGTAGCTATGAACTTATTTATTTAAGAATAAATAATAATGGAGCTACAAGAACAAGTTTTCTCCAAGTGCTATTTGAAGCTTAAAAAGGTGCCTAAGGCCATAATATTGCTTGGGGTGAATTTAGAAGAGAATGGAGCCTAAAGGATGCCATTTGAGTCTAATTATGAAGCCATAGCCTTATTTCATAAGCCTATGGAGTAGTTAGGCATCCTGGGCCATAAGTTAGGCCTGTTGAGGACCTAATAACGAAAGGAAGCTAGGCCAATTAGTAGCTTAATGAGCTTATACAAACTTCCATGTAATTATAGCATTATTTTTATTTATTTATTTATCTTTTAAGTTAGAGTAGGAATAGAAGACCAAGTCCTCCTTGGATTAAGACTTCCATATCCTTGAAGGACTAGGATTAGAAACTAGTATAAATAGAAGCTTA
>CANYBF011396495.1:0-10257 GCA_948192965.1 Dalechampia spathulata | reverse complement strand
GTTACACACAAAAAGTAAGACTAAAACTTACTCCGCAGAGTGTGATTTATAGCGCCCACAATATACAACATATCAGATATATATATATATATATATATATATATATATATATATATATATATATATATATATATATATATACACAACATAAAATTTCCATATTTTTATGAATGTATGGAATCCTTTGTGAGATGATTATTGATTTTTCTCAAATATAAAATTGATAATCATTCTACGGGAGCATGTTACGCAGCTGGAAGACGTGACATTACCTTTTTCTCCTTTTTTTAATTTCATGTTTTAATGTTTTTTAACTTACTTTTTTCTCATTATTTTTTTCTTAATTAATCTTAATCAATTTATTTTTCTCCTTATTCAAACATCATAACATCCAATTACATTAAATTCAATATCAATACAACACACTTCAAATTTAAAATAATATTGGACAAATCATAGACTCTAATTATATGTATCTTATATTTTTTAAAAAATTAATACTAAAAAGTATATGTTAATTATATTTTAATTACATATATTTTTAATATACTTGACTTGAAAATCAAGTTGAAATAAAATATAAACATTTAATATATACTTAAATTGTAAAGTTATGTAATAATATATATTTTATGTATATCTAAAATAACAGCGTATATATGTTTAATATCAAACAATAAAAAATTCATAATTCTTTCTTCTAATTATATATTATTTATATTCATATTATATATTATGTATATTCAAAACTTTTTTGATATACACTATGAAAATATACAGATTTAGTTTGATTTAAAATTAAACTATTTTTCCTTCTAAAAAATAAATGCTAAATATACTTGAATTATGTATACCTTAAGCATACATATAAATATTTAATAGATTTATAATAGATTTCATTATAAAAAATTTGTAATAGATTTGTAACGCATTTTGTAATAAATTTTTGTAATAAAAAATAATTGTTATAAATATATGGTAGGAATAAGGTAAAAATATAGTGAAAATATAGTGGGTAACTTTTTGTAATGAATTTGTAATGAATTTTTTATTATGAATCTGTAATAAAAAATATTGGTTATAAATATATGATGGGGATGTTATGAGTAACTTTTGTAACACATTTGTAACAAAATTTTTCATTATAAATTTATAATAAAAAATATTTATTACAAAAATATAATAAGAATGTAGCATATAAGTTTTATAATGATTTTTTAGCTGAATTTATAATAAAATTTTCAATTTGTTACAAACTTAGAATAAAATTTACAATCTTTTACAAATTTGTAATAGATTTTAAAATTTATTAATAATAAATAAAAATATGTTATAAATTTAAAATATTTTTATCCATTATAATAAATAAAAGTTGTGTTATAATATTTTAAAAAGTATGCATAGTAGAGATGGAATGTATGTTAAAAGAATATTAAAATTAAATGGTATGTAAGTAGGGAAGGGATGAGTAACCTTGCTGTGAACAATAATAATTGATAAAATATGATTGCATTGAATAATTGTGAATTATAAGATATATGTAATAATGATTAAGCTTCATATTTTATTTAACATTTTTAATTTTTGAAAATAAAAAATAAAATAATTATTATTTGTACTAGAAATATTTCATTACAAATTTGTAACCAGTTGAAGAAGTTCTAATATTTTAGATAAAAATATTATTTCTCACAAATTCGTCACAATTCTATAACAACAAATAATTATAATGTCATTACAAATTTGTAACAAATAAATATTCCATTACAAATAATTTACAATGATTATTAAAACAGATTTTATTCGATTACAAATCTATAATGATACCTATTAATATATATTATAAAACTATATAGATTTATTTTGATTCAAAATTAAATTATTTTTCTTTTAAAAGTAATATTAAAATAAGTTAAAATAAATCAACTTATTTAAAAACTAGATGCATATATCAATTAATCTAAAGAAATAAAAAAAGTACATCTAACTTTCATAATGCAATCAACTATAACATTATATACTTTATAATCAGGGTAAAGCAAAAATGCCTACTAAATCTGGTAGTGCAATATGCTTGAATATAAAACATGTCCCTACAATGAAAAGTTAGATAACTAGAGTGAAGACTAATAATGTATTCAATCCAGTTAAATGGACCATCATAAAAGGCATCATTATTAATGATGGTTATTTCTTGAGGTGGAAAGATCACATGTTTGGTCTCAAATTAACCTTCCTTGAAAAGGTTCTTCACTTCATGATCTTTGAAGAAGCGAGCCATCCTTAAGCCTCCATAACAAGTTAGGACTTGCATTCTTCCCTTCAAAGAAGTGAGCATCATACCTATCTACTAACCAATCATATACATAATGAACTGGAAAGCAAACACTGCAGGAGTTCAGGTTGGTAGAGTTAGAAATTTTACTCAATCCATGATAGATATTGGCTAAGACTGGAATGGCTAAGCAAAAACTATCTCTCATGGCCATCATGCTTGTAACTTTAAAGGTGCTAGGGCAGATGAGATTTGGAACTCCATGAGGCAGTATAAATTACATAACCAACAAGAAAGAAAAGTGGCTAAGTAAATATCATCTTGTAAAGCACGATCCTTGATGCCAAGAAGGATAAATGGACGTTGCTAGAATTCATTTTGAGATAAGGCCTTATCGATTATTCTAAATGGGTAGAATGTCTTCTTTAGAGTTGTAGCCCTTTTCAAGTAGTCTTTCTGATACAAAACAGACCATGGAGATTTTACATCAATACAATAAGAATTTCAAATTCAATCATGGCATAAATTGGAAGCATTTCAGATGGAGGTCTAGAGTTACAATTGACCAATCTGATGGTTTGAGTAGCCTAAAGTCAAAATTACTCTCTAATGAAACTATATCATGGGTCAAAGTCATCAGAGAGCTGAAATCAAAGAGTCCTAATTCAACTAGGATTCCTACTTCCATTAGGAGATTACTCTTCAAGGAAATCCTATCATGGGTAAAAGTCATCAGAGAGCTAAAATTAAAGAGTCCTAATTTAATTAGGATTCCTACTTCAACTAGGATTCCTAATTCAATAAGGATTCCTACTTCCATTAGGAGATTACTCATCAAGGAAATCCTATCATGGGTCAAAGTCATCAGAAAGCTAAAATCAAAGAGTCCTAATTCAACCAAGATTCCTACTTCAATTAGGATTCCTAATTCAACAAGGTTTCCTACTTCCATTAGGAGATTACCCATCAAGGAAATCCTATCACGGGTCAAAGTTATCAAAGAGCTAAAATCAAAGAGTCTTAATTCAACCAGGATTCCTACTTCAACTAGGATTCCTAATTCATTAAGGATTCTTATCCTTATTCAACAAGAGAGCTTAAAGGAAGAACCAATAACTCTTCCAAGTGGTCTAGTCACAAGGTCACGAGCCAATAAATTTAAAACAGTTATGAACTTATTTATTCAAGAACAAATAACAATGGAGCTGCAAGAACATGCCTTTTACAAGTGCTATTTGGAGCTTAAAGAGGTGCCATAGGCTATAATCTTGCTTGGGGCAAATTTAGAAGAGAATGGAGCCTAAGGGATGTCATTTAGGTCTAATTATGAAGCCATAGCCTTATTTCATAAGCCTATGGAGTAGTTAGGCATGCTGGGCCATAAGTTAGGCCTATTGAGGACCCAATAAGGAAAGGAAGCTAGGCCAATTAGTTGTCTAATGAGCTTATACAAATTTCCATTTAATTATAGCATTATTTTTATTTATTTATTTATCTTTTAAGTTAGAGTAGGAATAGAAGACCAAGTCCTCCTTGGATTAAGACTTCCACATCCTTAAAGGACTAGGATTAGAAACTAGTATAAATAGAAGCTTATGTAAACCTATTCAGAACCTTTCAATTATCATTCAATACACAGAACCAATTTCAGTTTTATTTATGCTTATGCATTTTATGTATTTAGTTAGGAAGTGAGGAATTTTCTTTCTTCTAATTACATTAGGAATTAGGGTTAACTTATCAATTTAATTGTGGCATTTTCTCTTCTTCCATTAAGCCTTATCATTTGCGTTTCCATACTTGCTAGTTTGAGGTGGAGCTATATCTTAGGTACATGTGGGTTTGTGGCATACTTGCCATTGGGTTCTGCATCACTTTCTCTGGAGGTTCAGCATATCTGACAGCTCTACAAAACCAAAACTTGATCCAGTCATAGATCTTCACTTGGTGTTGATGATTAGCAAGCTTATGAAAAGCATGAAACAAATATTGGTAACTTGGTGGAAGAAATTCATTGCCACCATCCAAGCCTACAAGTTCTTTAGCAAAAGGTATGACCTTATCATAGAAGATGCTTGAAATGGCAAGTCCTAAAGTGAAATCAAACCTTCTCCAAGAGGCAAGTAGAGAGTGTTTGTTGATGGACTCCAATATTCATAAAAGTATTGCATGATGCTAATAGACTTATCATAAATGAAGAGTGATGTAAAAATAGCATTATAAATGCAAGCGTATGAAAGAAATGCCTTGTTTACCACAAGAATATCTTCAATTCATCCCTAATAACATGGAGAATAAGAGAATTCATTAGCAACCTTAAAGGTAGATAGCCATGATACATCTTTTAGGGCAAACATGTTGACGTCATATCTTAGTTTGAGTTAGTAAATTCATGGGAAGCTTTCTCTGATCAAGTTGATAAAAATGAAACCATCACTAAAGAAGGCCATGTTGGAGCAAAACATCTAATGGCAGGAGTTTGGACATGTACAATTGTATTCAAATGCATGTGATTGCTCTTGACTTTCAAAAATTGATGCATGATTGTCATTTATCGTCATTATGAGCTTCAAGTTGAATCATCTTTGCTTCAAGAGACCAAGTGTAATAGCTAAATCACCCCAAGTTGAGTTAAAAAATCACACAATTATTGAATTTTAATCACTTCCCAATTAGCTATCAAAGCTTGTCAAGTTAAACAGTTATGAGGAATAAGCCATCAAAACAAAGATCCTTGCACATCAAATCTTCAAATTGCTTGAATCTTTTATCTTAAGTCTTGATTAATTACAAGAATTAGGTCACCCCAAGATAATTGACTAAATTTATAGTCAAGTTACCTTACTGGTTAATTACTTATGATAGTTGAAGTGATGATTGTCTTCCTTGATGCTTGAATCTTAGAATTACTTAAATTTTGATTAAATACGATAATCAAGTCATCTTAAAATAATTGACTGATTTTAAGTCAAATTATTTTACCAGCTCAATTATTCATAAAATCAAGTAGTTTTAAAGGTGATAGTCTTTGTGGTAGTTGAATCTTCAAGTATTTTAAGTCTCTTGAATTTTGATTAAATTCAATAATCAAATCACCTCAAGATAATTGACCAATTTTTAGTCAGGTTGTCTTACTAGTTTGATTATTCGTGATAGTTAAATACATTGATTGCCTTGATGAATATAGTTGAAAAATGCTTTCAACTTCAATGGAGTATGATGATTCAAGCATCAATATAATTCTAAAAGAAAATAAAGCAAAGCATGAATTATTTTGAGACAAAATCAAAGCATTGTAAAAAAAAACATAGAAAAGCAGCAAGGGTTAAAAGGTATAGGAAAACAATGGTCACCTCCAACTCATTGCAAGAAGAAAAAGAATTTTTCATATAGAAATAAGGATAAATTGGTGTGATATTAATTATTAAAGGCATGAAAAACAAGGTATCAATGGCTCATAGATATGCGTCAAATTAGTGATCACATGCAAAAGTATTATCGATAAAATTTAAATCCAATAATGCATGCAGAAAAGGGAAATTGAATGCATGTATGAGCATCAGACAAATTTAATCAAAGTAAGTAGATTTAAAAAAAATGCAAGAGAAGAGTTTATAAAATGATTCGACAATGGTTCACGCAATAACACAACTATAAAATACATAAGAATTTTTTATAAGGATATTGCAAAAGAATAAGGAATTCACATAGAACAATCATCAAGGTTGGTAATTGTCTCAGGTCACAATCTTCAAGGGAAATAATGTCATAAGGAAAAGAAAAATATGAATATCTATTGTCACATGTAGCTGAAATTGATCAAAAAGAAATTCTTCAAGGAAATTAAAAGCTTTCACCTTGAATCTTGACGCAATATCAAAATATGGATGAATAATCAAGATGACCCGCAATAAGTTTGCTTTGTTTTTTTCAGATATTGATGCGAAAATTATGCAAAGTGTGATCTCTATTTATAGAGATAAACTTAGCTTGAATTCTTATAGGATTAAAACTTTTAAATCCTACTTGAATTTGGATTGAGTTTGTTTAAAGTTTTGATAGCATTGAAATTTCAGCTCTTATCTAGATTAAATATTTAGATTTATTAATTAAATTTTGATTATAAATTTTGATCTTAAAATAAAATTTTTAATTATTTGGAAAAAATTGTTGCATGCTTGGACGTGGTAAATTCTCAATAAAGCAAATGTGTTTTTCTTTTCTACAAAAGAAGCCATAAAAGAAGCCATGGCAGGGACATTGCAAGACAAAGGAACAAAAACCTTTTGGAGTACCACATTTGATATGGAAAAAAACCTCCAAAGAAGTTTTGAAGAAATTTGGTTCTATGTGAAGCAATTGTCCAAATTCTTGGAGAATAAAATAATCCTTAAAAAGGATTTTGAGCCATCCATATATTAAAATAAAAAATATATATTCGGCTCTTATATTATCTATTAATATCCAAAATAAATTAAATCAAGATATATTCATTTAAATAAATTAATGAATAAATCTCTATGAATAAGTCTCTATGAGACATTTGTAGATATCAAAAAATTTAAATTAATTTCTGAATCAATTAAATATATTTTTGATCTATGAAATTAATTAGATTAATTAATTATTTTAATCTAATAAATAAAATATATTTTATGGATCAATTAAATAAATATTTTTGATCTATAAAATAATTAGATTAAATAATTATCTTAATCTAATAAATTAAATAGATTTTAAACTAATCAAAATTATTCAGTTTATTATCTAAATTTAAATTATTTTAATAGTAAGATTAATACTATTAAAATAATAAATAAATAAAGTGATAATTATTTTGAAGTGAAGATAGAGGTTCAATTTGTAAATTCCTCTCCTTCAAATCATTATAAATAAGAGGCCTCTCCTTCATTCTAAAAACACATTTTTGGAAGCCAGAAGCAACAAGCTCTCCAAGTCTTTAATACCTCAAAGTGTTCTTCAAGATCCAAGGCGTTCTTCAAGTTCATCAAAGTATTCGAGGTGTTCGTCAAAGTATTCTTCCTCCAAAGTAAAATTTGATTCAAGATCAAGGTGTTCATCAAAGTGTTCTTCCTCCAAAGTAAAATTTGATTCAAGATCAAGCTCCTAAAACACTTGAATCATGTTCTTTGCCAACAATCAAGTTTAATTCAAGAACAAGTTACAAAAGCCTTTGAATCAAGTTTTTGCTTCTAAATTCAAATCAGAGGATTGAAATTTTTTGTTATAAAATTTATATTAGAGATTGTAACCCACTTCAAATTAATAAATTTATTTGTTACTTAATTTCTAATTCAATATCATTTTTGTTTTATAGATTTTGTGCATTAGACACTACAAAAAAAAAAGTAAAATAGCTGCAAAATTTAGTTACGGAATTTTTCCATAGTTAAATAGCTACAAAATAGCGATAAAATGGTTATGGAAATGAAAATAAAGCAATGACAAATTTTCCGTAGCTAAATCCATCATAAATTAGCTATGGAAATATTGTTATTGCCATTTCTGTAGCTATTTTGCTACGGAAATATTGCCGTTGCCATTTTCGTAGCTATTTTGCTATGGAAGTGCCCGTAGCCAAAAGTCGTAGCTATTTGTTAATTTTTAAAAATATGAAAATTTTTTATTATATATTATTTTTAACAAAAAATAAAAAAATTATTATTATCTATTTAATTGATTAATATATATAATGTATATATATAATATGTATATATATATTTATATAAATGTATATATAAATTAAATAGTATTAATTATTATTAGTATTATATGTATTAAAATAATTAATCATTATCATAATCATTAATTTTAATAAAGGAAGCCTTTACTTATAAATTATTATTATTATTAGGGATAATTACATAACAATTTTTTATTTGAAAAGTACTGTTCCTAACTTTTTTATTTTCAAAATTTAATATATAAATTTTTTAATATACATGGTGAATCGTAGCAATCTCTCCTCCCCTCTCCTTCACCATCCATCGCCAAATCATCCTCATCTGGTCCTTATCATGCACGATAATGATAATCACCGTAGCCACAACAGCAACAATAACCACCATTCTAGTTCATTTGGAGTATGTTTGTGTGTAAGTTATCTTGCAACCAAATTAGCTCTTTAAGGATGGAAGATAGACGTAATCCTATGTCTAAATGGGGGTTATGTGGATTACCAGGTTTTCAGCTCGCTGTATTCTCTTCTCTTTCAGGAATATCTATTTTACATATATTTTTTAACCATTTATGATTATTCTTTTCAATTTATTGAACCTATTTTTTATTTTTATGAATTGTTCCCTACAATTGTTGCTGCTGAATCATATGATTCTATCCCCTTGGTTACATGAATACTATGTTTTGTTTGAATTACTTAAGGTTCTTTATCTTGAATTGAACAGGTGGAATACCAGCTTGTAGTTTCACCAAGAGGGTTAGTACCTGTATTTGTTTAAACTTTTTACAACTCTTTCAGCTTAATTAGTCGATAGTTTGATTTTTTTTAGAACACAGGCACAAAGGCTTCTGAATATGACAATCGTGATACAAATCGCCTGACAAAAGCATTTACCCTTTAAAATTGATCTAGTAAACATTTATTTCAACTCAACAATGATTCTTAGTATAGGTTTATTGATAATATGGATTTGTGCAGACTAGCCATTCTATTGCATTTGCTCATAATATTGTACAAACATTTCATTCATATGGGGATCTGATGCTTCCTATCAAATGTCACGTCTTTTGGTTGTGTAACATGTTACAGTAGAATGATTATTAACTTCTTAACTAAGAAAGTCAATAATTATTCTACAAGGGATTCCATACATTTCGTAAATTTTTTTTTATATATAACTTACATGCAACTCATATTAATCAAATACATTGATCAATCCCAGGTTTTAACATAATATCATAGATAAATTATCATCTCATCAGAGTTTCAATATTCACACATTAAAATTTTACATATCTTTAGTTTTGTTAAACTTACTTTACTTTATTTATGTAGTTGCACGATAGTTATTAAGATGGAAGTCTGAAAGAAGTTTTGCAGCTTTACTTGGTCCTGCGTTTATCAATTGACAAACGTTGAGAATAAAACTTAGTGGTACTAGTATAACAAATATAACAATATCAAAAAGTATAACCTTTCAATAAAATTCCAAGATACCATTAAACATATCAATTATATTATCAAGTCGTCATTAATTGTATATCATTTTTAATAATTATCATATAATCATTATTCATGACTTTTACCTCAGCAATATAAATGCTTATGCACCTTTACTATCTCATCAATTCAACCACTTTAAAATATCGTCATCATTATGTACCTAAATCCAGCATATTTATGAGCATGCATTATGTTATGCATTCACCCTCTGATCATTCTGTCAATATGCGCATATATCGGGTCTTTCTTTTATATTTTATCAGTGGTACCATAATTTTAATTCTCATTCAATACTTGACTTTTGAATTTCATTCTTATCATAACATAATCCTTTTTATTAAATTCTCGTAGGAATTATAACATTTAACCCAGTGTAAAAACATTAAACATATTTATCATTTCAACTTTTCTTTCCTTCTTCCTTATGTCCTCATGTCATGCTATGTCATGTCTCATGATTAATGCATTATGAATATGTCATTATTAATAAATGTAATAACATATTATGATCAAATTGTGTAATGCAATTGCATTACCAAACCATTGCCTCTTTGATCAATTAATGATCGAGGACTTCCATTCAAACTAGCACAAACCTGGTATGTCTTTTCCTTTGTTAATATCCTTGGATAATTCGTGAAGATTATCCACTGATTTACCTAATTCAAAATCAATATTCATTCATTATTAATGTATTCTATTTAATTCATTAATTATTGTTATAAGTTCACTATTACATTAATTAAACACACACATACTTGTTTTATTCCTTTATCTT
>CANYBF011396418.1:0-12341 GCA_948192965.1 Dalechampia spathulata | reverse complement strand
CATAAGGTTTAAGTTAGGCTATTGGGTTGGGCTATGATATGGCAAGTGACAGTCACAGGCCATATTAGTCACAGATGGGCCCAGGCCTGACTTAAGCTGAAAGGGTTTCAGCTTAACCTAATTTTGGAGTATAAATATGTTGTTATAAACAAAATTAGGTCAAGCCACACCATTCTTCTTCCTTTGGCTGAAAATACACTCTTCTACAGAAGGAGAATTCGGCCTTCACAAGAGTAATTGTGAGGAAGACAAAAATTTCATAAGATTTTTTCTTCTTTTTCTTTGCTAGTTCACAGGAAAGGAGATAGAAGCAATTGGTTCTTGCTTGGACATCTTTGTTTCATGTGGATACTAGTAGAGGCTGCCTATCTTGGTGGTTTTTGGTTTGTTACAACCATAAATGCTTTAGCGATAAAGAACGAAGGACATCTGCATTGAAAGTAAGAGTTACTATCCAATATGCCACATCTTATCTCTAAACTTGTTTTTCTGTGTTTTGATGCAAAGATCTTCTTTTAGTTTGTTGTTTTAAAATGAAAATTTTAAATTTCTTCCACTGCTTAATCATTAAACAAACCAACAACCTGGGTGATAATCTATCACACAGTCATAATCCTTAATAAGCTCAATCCAGCGTCGTTGCCTCAAATTCACTTCTACGTACCCAGATACTTAAAACTCTTGTGATCCGTGTACATATAACAAAGCTCACCGTACAAGTAGTGTCTCTAGATTTTTAGTGCAAACATGATTGTTGCCAATTCCAAATCATGTGTGGGATAATTCTTCTCATGTGGTTTCAATTGCCTCAAGGAATAGGCAATCACTTTCCGGTCCTGCATCAGAATGCATCCCAAACCATTAAGTGAAGAATCACTATAAATCACATACGCTTGACTCAGAGTGGGTAGCGTCAGAACGGGTGCTTGTGTCAAACACTCCTTCAATAGCTCGAAACTCCTCTGACATTCCTTTGACCAAATGAAAGGAACATCCTTGTTCAACAACGTCATCAAGGGCAAAGCAATCATAGAAAATCCCTTAACAAACCTCCGATAGTACCCTGCCAAACCTAAGAAACTGCGAACCTCACTGACGTTCTTGGGTGTCTGCCAATTAATCACAACCTCTACCTTACTCGGATCCACTCTGGTCCCCTCTGTTGAGATCACATGTCCCAAAAATGCTACTTGATCAAGCCAAAAATCATACTTCGATAGCTTACCAAATAGTTACTGATCTCTTATCCGTTCAAGCACCAACCTCAGATGACAGTCATGCTCCTCATGCATCTTAGAATAGACAAGGATGTGATCAATGAACATGACAACAAACTGGTCCAGATAATCAGAAAACACCATGTTCATTAATGCCACAAATGCTACTGGTGCATTCGTCAATCCAAACGGCATCACCAGAAATTTGTAATGCCCATATCGAGTTCTGAACACCGTCTTAGCCATACTACCTTCCTTAACTCGCAATTAATGGTAGCCTGATCTCAAATCAATCTTAGAAAACATAGCTGCACCTTTAACCTGATCGAACAAATCATTGATACGCAGCAACAGATACTAATTCTTGATCGTCACCTTATTCAGCTTCCGGTAGTCTATACACATTCGCATAGACCCATCCTTTTTCTTTACGAACAACACCGGTGCACCCTAAGGTGAAACACTCGGGTGAATAAAACCCTTATCAAGCAACTCCTGTAATTGCACCTTCAACTCCTTAAGCTCAGTAGGTGCCACCTGATAAAGGGTTATTGAGATCGGTTCGGTACGAGGTAACACCTCGATCTCTAACTCCACTTCCTCTCAGGCGGTAACTCTGGCAACTCCTCTGGAAACACATCAGGGAAGTCGCACACCGTCAAAATCTCTATCAACTGAACTCCTTTTTATCATCCATCTATCACATGTGCTAACACCGCCTCACAATCCTGTAACAGTAACTTCCGAGCAGTCACAACTGTCACTAACCTTACTGTCACTGACGGTACGTTACCCTTAATCAGAATCGTGCCTTGATCGGGAGATTGTAGCGTCACTGTGTTTCGTTGACAGTCCATCACTGCTCCATACCTCACCAACCAATCCATCCCCAGAATAATGTCATACTCTTGGAATGGCATCTTTACGAGATCCGACAAAAAGCAAACACCCTGTATTATTAAAGGAAAATGCCTAAACACTCAATCCACCACCACATCTCTACCTAGGGGGCTAGAAACCACTATCCCATATCCTAACCCCTCACTCACCATACTAATCAACTAAGCAAACCATATATCAATATAAGAATATGATGAACCCGGATCAAATAACACTAAAGCATCATGATCTGAGATAAGAATATTACCGAGCACCACATCCGCTACTTGTTACTCCTCATGGCACACCAAGTTATAGACTCTGGCAGGAGCCCCAATAACCTGATTAATAGACCCCTAACTGGTGCCACAATATCCACTATCACAACCTCTCCCTCGACCTCTGCCTCGCTCAGACCCCTGAGAACCGACCGAGCTGGATCTCTGCTACTGCTGCGGTTGTCGAACGTCTCCCTCAACAACAGGATGAACTAGCCCACTAGACCGCTCTGGGCACTCCCGGGCAAAATGACCTGCACCTCCACATCTGAAACATGCAGTACTGCTCGCCCAGTAAAGTCCATAATGAGTCCGACCGCATATACGATAGGAATACGGTCCAGCACCTGTACTGCCACCATAAGAAACAGGTCTCCCACTCTGCTCTTTTCGAGGTGGCAACGGTCGTACATCCATCGACCTAGGGGAAAAGAACTCCAAAATTTACCCCTCTTTGAAGAACTCAAAGAAGAACTCGGTCCCCTAAACGATCTCCTCATCGACTCCTATCGAATGTCATCCTCAAGTATCATCCACTTGAGATCCAAAGCACTGGCCATCAGAGCTGAAAAATCATCATATTGGAACATCTGTATAAAGGCTCTGAGTTGCAGATTCAAGCCCTGCTCAAATCGCTTACATCTCTCCCGTCCAGACGGTATGATATGGGTCGCATAATAGGCCAACCGAGTGAACTCCTTCTCATAGTCAGCCACCAAAAAATTTCCTTGCTTCAACCCCAGAAACTCCTATAACTTCTTGTCAGTATAGGCCAAAGGTACGTACTTCCGTCAAAATTCCCTTTGAAGATTCACCCACATCAAAACTGGAGGGTCAGCCATACTCTGTGGAACAGTCTTCCACCACTCATACGCATCCTCCTATAACAAAGAGATGGCATACTCAAACTTTACCGTCTTTGGGCACTTCAATTGGCACAACACCCTCTGTGTCCGCTCTAACCATACCTCTGCCACGTATGGATCAATAGTACCGGTGAAATTTATGGCTCTATACGACCTCAACTTCATGAAGTCCAACTTGTACTCCTCCCTCTGCTCCACTGAGGGTGGGGTAGGAACTGCAGGCAATGTCTGACTCTGTGCCTGAAGAAACCACATGAACTGGGCAAACTGAGTTACCATCGGGTCAGTAGTCGGTGCTAGCTATCATACATATATATAACAGAAATGAGCATATCAGACAACAGACAATACAATGCAATGCTATGCTTGTCCCCTTCTCTCTCTTTCTATTCTGTACTCTCTTTCCCTTTTCCTTTTTTACTTATTATGCACAATACATTCCCATGCTGGATCCCTATGTACCGGTACTCAACTCCCGAAGGAGGATAACTGTAATCCTAGCCCGTAGGCCTTTTGGGTTTACCTATGTCTCGAGACTCAACTCTCATAGGAGGCACTATAAGATATGGTTCCATTATGGAATCCTGTAATATATGATCCAGCATGCCTTTCCTCATTTTCTCTCGCTTTGTCTAGGTATTCACGATCCTATATGCCATGAATATGCTAACATGCGAGAATACCATATAGAATCTCAAGCAAGAATCATTTAGCTTAACAAATAACAAGCTCATATCACCAAATACTAGGCAAATATGGGAATTCAATCCTCATACATCAATCCTTAAGCCTCAATTAGCTTTAAAACATTAAAAGAAGCAAATAGCAACTCAATACAAACTAGCACTAACCTGTAAGAAGTAAGCTTCTAGTGACTAATCACGTCTCTAAGCTTCTAGCCTTGCAAAATAAACTCCAATATGCTTAATCCCTTGAAGAAAGATGATCTCTAGGGGTTTAGGGACGTTGGAAAGGGTTTAGGAGAAGAACAAAGAAGGAAAGTCAAAGACAAGTCTAAGTTTATCCTCTTAAAAATGGTGTTTTAAGTCGCATAAGGTCATACCAAATACTTGTACGCCTGTACCAACCTAAAAACCCTGATGCAATGATTTTCCTGTGAGTTTTTGTACGCTCGTACCAGGTTTGGTATGCCTGTACGACCCCAAAGTTCTTGATGTACAAATTTTCCTGTGAGTAACGGTACGACCGTACAACCTCTTGGTATGCCCGTACCGTCTCCAGGACCTCAATACCTCATATTCCTCATGCCTGGTATGCCCGTACGGATATCCGTACACTTGTACCGCATGCCTAAAATCAGGGCATGCCTAATTCAAAGCCCCTAACTCACCCGAAACCTGTGAAAAACACTCCAAAACCAACCTAAACACATCCAAATCACTGTCCCTCATCCAATCGAGAAGTCACGATTCCCAATAATGTGACAGTAGTATGATATACAATCACAACCAAAATCATGCATACATACATACATACATACATACATACACACCATTAACAGCTAGTAAAACTCATACGTATACAGATCGCTATCTGTATACTATCGTACAAACTACTAGGGTCTCAAATTTGGGTGTAACACTTAGGTTCCTAGAGGCCGTACGGGCGTACCAAAGGGTTTTCCGGCCATACGTATGCTCCCAAGAAATTGGGTTTGTTAAGTGGGTTGTGGTGGTACAAACATACCAAAAGTGGTGCGGGCGTACCATTGCTCGCAAGAGGTTTTGCTTGTTAGGGTGTTTTGGTCGGTACAGGCATTCCAAGATCCGTACAACCATACGCGACTTATGTTGACCAGTCAACAGATAAGTATGAGGGTTTTTCATTACTTTTCTCTTAAGTTTAACTTCTTAAAACCCTTAGACATATTAGGGGAAGAGTTCCTACGTATCTAGAAGTGTGAAAGCTAAAAGCCAACGGCGGTGATCGTTAGTAACAGGATTACGGGATTACGGGATTACGAGATTACGCTAGAAGTCTTACTGCTACAGGTTTGTGCTAGTTGTGTTATCTATGCTAGGTCTATGTTAAGCATGTGTTTCTGTGCCTTAAGGTCTAAGGAAGGTCTGGGAGTGATGTTTTATATTGATGTGTCATGATTTGATGTTTTTTATTACTTCTATATGTTGGTATGGCTTTATGATAGCATGGATGTAAATCCTACAATGTTATGAAGCATATTAGCATGACATACATTCATGGCATGCAGGGTGATGAAGGAAGGAAAGAAAGGAAAGAAAAAGAAAGTGAGTAACGAGGGCAAAGCTAAGCTCTGGGCATACTGGGTCAAATAATGATGATGGGATTCCTTTAAGGAATCATTTAGATTAATTGCCTCCCTTTTGGGAGATGAGTCTCGAGACCCATAGTAGGAAATGGGTGCAAGGCACCACATAGATAAATGCCCTCCTTTGGGAGATGAGTACTAGTACCTACAAGGACCCAGTATGTGCGAAAGGAATGTGCATAATTACAGGAAAACAAAAGTGAATATAAGAAATAAGGATGGGGAAGAATGCAAAGCATGGTTGCATACGCATTGCATACAATGGAAATGTATTCTATGATGTTCCTCATGATGATGTTATTGATTGCAATGCTTGATGTATGTGTTTGAAGTGAGATATTTGTTATGATTGGTATAGTGTCAAGTTATGCTTGCGTACTTGTCTATATTTGTCTAGCACCACTGAGTTTTATACTCAGCATTTATCATTTGATGAACATAGGTTCAGAGCCTACGGGAGAGCGATTAGAGAAGTGATAGAGGTCGTCAGCAGAGACAAATTATTCTCGAAGTGGTACTGGACCCTTGGGGCATACTCCGACCTATTTTTGTTAATATAGCTATTATCAATCATAGTGGCAGTAGTCAGTGTTGTATTTTTATGGTGAACCTATCATGTAATAATAATAGACTCAAATTGTATGTTGTATAATGTAATGAGTGTTTATCTAGGGAATGATGTGTCACGTAAATGATGCCATGCTGTTAATTCTTTCACCACTAAATACAGGAATGTACACCCATACAAACTTGAAGAGGCTATAGAGGCAATGTATCCCTTGTAGTGTGAGTAATGATTTTCCTCTGGGATGATCAATACTCATGCTACGGGAGCATGTTACTCCAGGTATGGGCCAAGTGTGACATGTTTAAGTGGAATCAGAGCTATGGTTTTGCTCGTCGTGAATATTGTTTATTAGTTAGGACTACTGTTGATGATTAATAAGCTACACATGGGGAGTTGTCAGTCCTTACCGTTGCTGACTATTATGATTTATGTTACTGTGCTACAGATTAGGTTTTATGATAGACTGAACTATCATAGTGAGTGAGAAAGGAGGGGGTAATTTTAATCCCTAAGAGAGTACGTTAGATATAGGGGATAGAGGGAATAGACGAGCGAGACCGGAAGGATAGGGGGAATCCAGTGAGAGGGCACCTCGGGTTGAGAGAGTAGATGCCTTAGCAGTTGATCTGATGGTAACTCAGTTTGCCCAGTTTCTATAGTATCTACGGGTACAGGGTCAGACTTTACCTGTTGCTTCAGCTCCACCCCCGCTAGAACCTAGAGAGGAGTATAAGATGGACTTTATGAAGCTGAGGTCGTATGGGGCCACTGATTTTGTTGGGACAACGGATCCGTATGAAGTAGAGATATGGTTGGAACATACACAATGGATTCTACATCAGTTGAAGTGTCTCGAGGCGGCCAAGTTTGAGTATACTATTTCCATGTTGCAGGATGATGCCTACAAATGGTGCAAGACCATTCCGTAGAGTATGGCAAACCCTCCAGTGTTGACATGGGATGACTTTCAGAGGGCATTCCATCAGAAATATGTACCGACATCATATACAGATCAAAATCTACATGAGTTCCTCAGTTTGAGACAGGGGGACATATCGGTTGCAGAATATGAGAGGGAGTTCACACGGTTAGCTTATTATATGACCCACATTATGACTTCTCATCGAGAGAGATGTAAGAGATTCAAACAAGGTTTGAATCTTCAGTTTTAATTATGAAGATTTCTCAGCATTAATGCCTAATGCATTAAACCAAGAGTAGATGATGCAAGAGGAGAGTACCCATTCTAAGTTACTGAGGTGACCATTTAGAGGGTCGAGTTTGATAATGGGGAATCAGAAAAGGGGGAAGTTCAGAGGTTCCTTCTCTTCGCAACCAATTGATGTTAGGTCTTTGCCACCCCAGCGTACATAGATTGGGAGATCCTTATCACGCAGTGGTAGTATGGGTACAGGATCGGGTTTATGCCGTACTTATGGCCAAGTACATCATAGGGCTTGTCATATGGGTACGGACTTATGTTACCGATGTGGTAGAGCTGGTCACTATACCAGAGAATGTCCCACACGATACGATATGCCGGTATATACAGTTTCTGAAAGGGGACCTTACCAGCAGGGTCCAATGACTAGATCTAGTTCCGGGGGTTCCTGGAATTTGGAGAGGAACCGAGGCAGAGGAAGAGGCTATAATGGAGGAGGCCGTGGCACCAGTCAAGGGTCCGTGAACCAGATAGTAGGAGCTCCTTCCAGAGTGTATAACCTAGTGTAACAGCATGATCAACGTACCTCTGATGTGGTGATCGGTAATGTCTTTATCTCTAATTAAGAGGTGTTGGTTTTATTTGATCCGAGTTCCTCACATTCTTATATTAATACGGGATTCACCCGATTGCTTAATATGCCTTGTGAGGGGTTAGGCTACGAGATTGTTGTATCTAGTCCTTTAGGCAGAGATGTGATAGTTGACAGAATATATAGATAGTGTCCTCTAATTATGCATGATATGGGTTTTCTGTTGGACTTAGTAGAGATGCCATTCCACGAGTACATTATTATTTTGGGTATGGAATGGTTAGCAAAGTACAAGGCAGTGATGGATTATGATCATAAAATGGTGACACTTCAGTATTCAGAACATGTTACAGTAGTAATACGGGGTAATGTGCCGTCAATAACCGCTAGGGTGATTTCAGCCATGGCAGCTCAGAGATTGTTACTACAAGGTTGCGATGCCATGTTAGCACATGTAATAAATATCAGACAGAGGGGAGTATAGTTAATAGAGATTTTGACAGTGAGTGACTTTCCAGATGTGTTTCCTGAAGAGTTGCTAGAGTTACCGCTCGAAAGAGAAGTAGAGTTTGAGATAGAAGTATTACCGGGTACTGAACCGATTTCTATTACCCTATATTGTATGGCACCGTTAGAGTTGAAGGAACTGAAGGTTTAGTTGTAAGAATTATTAGAGAAGGGGTTTATTAGATCGAGTGTTTCACCGTGGGTCACACCGGTATTATTTGTAAAGAAGAAGGATGGCACAATACGGATGTGTATCGACTACAGACAGTTGAACAAGGTGACAATCAAGAATAGATACCCTTTACCCCGAATCGATGACCTGTTTGACCAATTGAAAGATGCCACCATCTTCTCTAAGATTGATTTGAGATTGGGATATCACCAACTTCGGGTTAAAGAGGTTAGCATAGCGAAAATAGCTTTCCGGACTCGCTATGGTCATTACGAGTTTTTGGTAATGCCATTTGGGTTGACGAATGTACCTACAGCATTCATGGCATTGATGAACATGGTCTTCACAAATTACTTGGATTGATTTGTAGTCATGTTCATTGATGACATCCTAGTGTATTTGAAGACTCAAGAAGATCATGATAGGCACTTGAGGTTAGTGTCACACCCTCGTGAGTGATGTGTCTGGTGTATATATAGGGTCATGTATGCATATGTGTTTTACCACATGATGATGTATTTACTAATTGTATGTATAGATGTGTGTATGTGCATGTACGTATGTTTTGTATTGTTATATGCTTGTGATACTGTCACCTTATTGGGAAGCGTGACTTCTCGATTGGATAAAGGATAGCTATTTGGTGTGTTTAAGCTTGGTTTAAAAGTTTTTTAAGCAGATATTAGGTGAGTAAGGTTGTAAATAGCACCTATCTTGGAGCTTTAGGTGACGGTACGGATATACGGATTCCGTACGGCTGTACCAAGTTCAAAGAATGAGGGGTTTGGAGTTCCTGGGGATGGTACGGGCATACCAATAGACTGTACGGTTGTACCGTTGCTCACAAGAAAATTGGTTTGTCAGGAAGTTTGGAGTAGTATGGGCGTACCACTACTCACAGGAATCAGGGCATCAGGACTTTTAATTTGGTACGGGCATACGAAGTTTGGTACAGTGGTACGCAACTTAAAAGTGACTTTTTAAAAAGATAAACTTGGAATTTTCTTTGACTTTTCCTTTTCTAAACTCTTCTAAACCCTTTTACACTTAATATAATAGTATAATTTAGTTTCCTTCGCTATTTTTATAGTGTGAGAGCTTGAAGAAGCGAGTTTAGCTAGTAGTCTAAAGATTAAGTGCTAGAAATAGCTTATTCCAGGTTTGTACTAGTTTATGCTAGTTTGTGTTAAGTGTCTTATTTTCTTTTGCCACAAGGCCAAGTAAGGCATAGGAAATGATACTTGAGGATTAAATTCCCATATGGTTATGCTTGTTTCTAGTATAAGCTTGATGTTTGTTCGAAAAGTATTCCTTGTGTGGTATGTTACATTATAACCTTGTATGTTGGCATGAGTATGACATGAGGGATTGTGAATAAAAAGAAGAGAGTGAGAAATAATAGGAAAAAGATATACTGGGTCATATATTATAGGGTTCCATAATGGAATTGTATATTTTACAGTGCCCTCCTACGGGAGTTGAGTCTCAAGACATACAGTTTAAAAGACAAAGGGGTTTAAAGACCTAGATAGTAAATACCCTCCTTCGGGAGTTGAGTACCGGTACATACAGAGACCTAGCATGGTAGAGCATTATGCACAATAAAGGGAAAACAAAGGAGTGTGAGAGTATGGAGAGGAATGAGGGAAATACAAGGGGAGGATACATGACATGCCATTGCATCTATGTGTGAATGTGCCAGATTGACATGTGGCTTGACTGTATGTTGTTTATATGTTATAATTGTATGATACTAGCACCACTGAGTCTTCGACTTAGTGTTTATCAATTGATGAATGCAGGTTCTGAGCCTACAGTTGAGGGCCCTGAGAGGTGATTGCTCGTGTCAGCCGAGAGTCAGAGTCATCAGAAATTCCTATCCTCAAGGTGGTCTTGGGACAGCCGAGCGTGCTCCTTTTTATTTAGCCTGTTTCTTTTGTAGCTTGTACAAATTATAGAGGCAGTAAATATTTATATTTTGGTGGTGATTTTGCTAGGGACATTATAGTTATCCAGAACCCTTTGTATAATGACAAATTTGTATCTCTATATATATGGCTTATTCATTAAATTGAATGTATGTTAAGACATCCAGGTTTTTTTTTATATTAGTATGTTACAACCTTTGCACCACCATTATACGTATCCCTTATAGTATGCATGGCAGTTTTCCGTATGGGAGGTTGTTATGTATACTACGGGAGCATGTTACTCCAGGTAAGGGTTGGGCGTGACATGTTTAAGTGGTATTAGAGCTATGGTTTAGCTCGTCGTATTCTTGTTGGGTTCTAGGACTACTGCCTATGATTAATAAGCTACGGTATAGGAGTGTTGCTTGTCCTTACCACTGCTGACCGTAGAACCCTTGTTTATGTGTTACAGATTGGGTTTGATGTCTGATAGAGGGATTAATGTTGGTGAGGAAGGTGGGGGTAACTTTAATCCCCAAGAGAGTTCCTCAAGGACGGGTGATCATGTGGGTAGGCAGGCTGAGGCCTTGACTGTTGATCCGATGGTGACTCAGTTTGCCCAGTTCTTGTATTTCCTTCAAACGTAGAGTCAGGCTATGCCTGCAATTCCGACCCCACCTCTGGTGGAGTGGAGAGAGGAGTACAAGTTAAATTTCACTAAGCTGAGGTCATACGGAGCCATTGATTTCATCAGGACCACTAATCCGTATGTGGCCGAGATGTGGCTAGAGCAGATGCAGAGGGTGTTGCACCAGTTGAAGTGTCCTGAGACAGCAAAGTTTAAGTATGTCATCTCACTGTTACAAGAGGATGCGTATGAGTGGTGGAAGACGATTCCAAAGAGTATGGCTGACCCTCCAATGCTGACTTGGGATGACCTTCAAAGGTAGTTCCAGCGGAAGTATGTGCCATCAGCCTATACTAACCAGAAGTTGCAAGAGTTCCTCAGTTTGAAGTAAGGGGATATGTCGGTGGTCGATTACAAGAAATAGTTTACTCAGTTGGCTTATTATACAACCCATATTCTGACATCTGGCCGGGAGTGATGTAAGAGATTCAAGCAGGGTCTGAGTCCTCGAATTAGGGCATTTGTTCAGGGTTTTCAGTATGATGATTTTGCTGCTCTGATGGCTAATGTATTGGACCTTGAACGTATGATGCAGGAGGATAATGCTCAATAAGAGTTAGTGAGGAGGTCGTACAAAGGGCCGAGTTCTTCCTCAAGTTCATCGAAGCGGGGTAGATTTCAAAGTTCTTTTCCCCCTAGATCGGCCGATATGAGACCAATGCCACCTCAACGAGAGCAGAGTGGGAGATCTACTTCCTATAGTGGTAATATAGGTGTCGAACTGTATCTCTGTCGTACTTACGATCGGACTCATTATGGCGCTTGTCGGGTAGGCAGTAATCTATGTTTTAGATGTGGGGGTGTTGGTCACTATGCCCGGGAGTGTCTTGAGCGGTATGGTGGACTAGTGCATACTGTGGCTGAAGGAGAGGCTCAGTATTCAGAAAATTTGAATTTGGCATGAAATGTAGAGACCTAGGTTTAGGATGCTTACCTGATAGTGCCGCTTGTTATAGGCCCAGATTTCTACAACGGGCAACTATTCCGGGATCTACAAGTGGTTGCACGATTTGCCTACGATCGTTAGGGCCAGAGTTGACATGACCCCTTTTGCACCATTGCTGAGATGCTTCATTGCTGTTGAGACGAGGAGCGTCTTAGCTGTATTGACTGCTATGCTAGAGAGGTGGTGGGACACGACCCACACCTTCCATTTGCCTATCGGGGAGTTCACCATCACTCCTTCAGCTTTTA
>CANYBF011396248.1:0-10884 GCA_948192965.1 Dalechampia spathulata | reverse complement strand
CTCCCTTGCGACTCTTTTGAGTCCGTATCATTCCCTAAGGTAACCCCTTAGGAAGACTGCCTTTCGCTCCAAGTGCGGTCCCCGGTCCGTGACTTTCGCAAGCCTCGCTCTGGGTTCCGGCAGAAACCGGCGCTCACACTTTGAATTAGTTATTTTAGTTATTATTTGAAGTGTGTGAAAGATGATTAATAGTGTTTCTAAGGTTTGATATGCTTAAAAGTTGATGAAAAGATGATCATATGTGTTGGTAACTTAAAATTTAACTTACTGCCTAATTTGGGAATATTTCGGGTTGCATTATTTTAGAGGGCAGAAGTATGTAACCCTTGAGTTTGTATGAAAATATAATTGAATATGATGTTGAGAGCAAGAAAATGAAGTTTGGTTGCATGTAAAATGAAATTATAATATGAAAATTTTAAGGTGTTTACAAAAGGGGGGCAATATAGATGCATGCTTTGTATAACTTATTTTTAATAGAATTTAAGTGCATAATTGTTGGTAATTTGGGTCTAAAATTATGTGTAACATGTATATGCATGTGTAATTTTACTATGGTATGATTTATGGTATGATTTAAAGTTAATAAGAAGAGCTTAGAATGAGTTATAAATGCTTGAAGTTCAATGAAAAATAAATTTCTTAGTGTTATGCTAAAATGTGTATTTCATGAGATTATGGTTAGATATTTTCAAAATTTATTCTAAGGGATATTATTATGATATTAAGTTATTTTTTTATCATAAAATTGGAATTTTTAGAGTATCACATAAATAAGTAAAAATTATGCAAGTTAGTAGTAAGTTGAAATTATGTTTTTAAGTGTGTAATGTGTAAATTATGAGCATGTAGGGGGCAGTTTGCATGCAAATTAATATATGAAACTTAATATGTTATATATCCTATTCCATAAGAGGTAATGGTAAGAAGTTATAAAATTTTAAGCATGTGTATTGTGAGTTTCATGCAAGCATAGCTAATGTAAGCAAAATGGTGTAAATTGTGATACATAATTTAAGGCTTGCGACTTTTCTAGTTTTGGTAGCCTTAATGGATGATTTAATTTGCATGTTATAGCTTGAATTAAACCTTGTTGAGTCTAGTTTATTTGGTATATGGCATGCTTAATTTGGAGGTCAATTCATGAAGGCTAGAGGCTTGAGGAGGCTGAATTTTCATGTAAGGGCAGCATGTAGGCTCATTTTAGGAATGTTACTTATATCTTGGCATATTACATGTTTTTATGCTTTTAAGCTACCTTAAATGATTTAGCATGAATGTGTAACATATTTAGTGGTTTTTTGTGTAATTAGGTTGTCAATGATGGATAAGGTTTAGGGTCATATTTGCAGGGGTTTGTGCATGGAAGTGCTTGGAAGAAGCTTGCTTGTGAATTAGTGCATATGTATATAACTTTGGGCATATTGGGAGTTTTGTATACATTTTTGCAAAACTACATCTTTTGGTTATATTTCCATAATAGGGCATGAGATTTATATATGGGTTGTGATTTTAGGAGTTGTTTATGATGGGGATATAAATTACACAAGTTGGTGCAAATTGTAAGGTGTTTTGTGATTTCATGCATGAAGCATGTGTAAGTAGCGGCCTACCATGTGATTTTATTTAAGGATACTTTACTTATTAATGTGACTTGATGCAAGTGAATTATTTTGGTCATGTATGCTAAATTTTATACTATATAACATTGAGTTATGCATGTTTGAGTTGGTATACAATTTTTGTGCATGTTAAAGGCTGAATTAAGGGGTTTGCGGTAATTGCATTTTAACTGCCTTAATATTTGAGTTTTCAGGTGTATAATATATGGTTGGAAATATCTTTAAGTCTAGTTTTTAATGGTATAAGGTTATTTTATTTTGAGGTCATTTGCTTAGTTAAAAAGTTCACGCTATTTAGACTATTACATTAAGGCAGCATGTTGCATAAATAAGAACTAGATTTTGAGCTTGCGGATAATTATATTTTGACTACTTTAACAATAGAGTTTTTGGATGTGTAATATACCATTAAAAAGGTCTTTAAATCTACATTTTAATGACATGAAATTTGTTCTGTTTTGAGATAATTTACTTGGCTAAAATATTCATGCAAGGCAAATTATTCTTTATGAGCATAATGTTTTTGTACTTGATATGATAAGTTATTTTAAATGCTTACATTGTATATGTTAATGATTGAATTTTTGAATGTACTTTATTTTAGTATAAAGTATGATCTTAATTGAGTTGATTATTATAACATTTTAAGTGATTGATTAGAGCATGCGCAGTTTTGGAATTCATAAGGCTAAAAAATTGTACCTCAAGCTAGACCTCAGAGTCCAAAATTCCAACAGCTTTTTCTTTACATAAGACACATGCTGGATTTTCATATCTTGAACTTGACCCTGAGATCTCAAGGTCCAAAATTTTAGCAATTTTAATTAACTCATTATAGTATATATTTGAAATGTTATAGGGTAACAAAGGTCAATTAAAATGTGCAAAGGGATACTACATTAGTATTATAACATGATATGACATATAGATAAATAAAACATGTACACTAAGAATTTTGGTTTATGAATTAGACCTCTATAATGCCAATCCATGAAATATTGAAATCTTCTTATGTTATTAATTATCTCCCTAAATTATATGTTCATTGTATGTATATATATTGTCAGGCTGTGTATTAATTAAACAATGTTAGGAATCCTTTTATGATTGCTTAATTATGTTAAGTCTTAGCCTATATGTGCAGTGATTGAAAGCATGCAATGTGACATTAATCTTCATATGAATTGCTTCTTTTATTAAGTATGAATACTTTGTAATGTTATAAGTGGTTCAAAAGAAGATGTACATTTATCACCAAGAGCTTTTGATAAAGGAAAATCAATGGCAATGTGATACCCGGGGCTGACAAGGGCGGGAAGTGATCGTCGATGCCAAAAAGAGCATAGACAAGGAGCGGCTCCTGGCAGGCTTCTAGGCAGAGGGGCACAAGAATGAACTGATCCCACACCCGAAAAAGAGGGATCTCGAGACTTTGTAAGGATGGGGTTGCAGAGTTGAGTGATTTCGAGATTGTGCAGGTATGGGACTGTGCAATCAAGAATAGCTTAAATGATTAGATAGGTACTATCCATACCAACAAGGTGCACCTACCTTTTCGATGCTCATTCCGTAAGAACTCCATAGTTAAACGTAGTTGACATGGAGCAATTATAGGATGGGTGACCTCCTGGGAAGTTTTCTCAGGAAGCATGTGAGTGAGCATAAAACATGCTGGAAAGGTCTCGTGTTGGGTTGTGGAGGCAGTCATCTAATCAGGCTGTTACAATTTGGTATCAAAGCTGGCACCTCTCCTAGTACGGTGTGGTTCGGGGACGAACCAAGCGGAAGCTGGTGGGCATGTGACACCCAGGGCTGACGAGGGCGGGGAGTGATCGCTGGTGCCAGAAAGAGCACGGACAAGGAGCGGCTCCTGGCAGGAGCGGCTCCTGGCAGGAGCGGCTCCTGGCAGGCTTCTAGGCAAAGGGGCATAAGAATGAACTAATCCCACACCCGAAAAGAGGGATCCTGAGACTGTGTAAGGATGGGGTTGCATAGTTGAGTGATTTCGAGATTGTGCAAGTATGGGACTGTGCAATCGAGAATAGTTTAAGTGATTAGATAGGTACTATCCATACCAACAAGGTGCACTTACCTTTTCGGTGCTCATTCCGTAAGAACTCCATAGTTAAACGTACTTGACATGCAGCAATTATAGGATGGGTGACCTCCTAGGAAGTTTTCTCAGGAAGCATGTGAGTGAGGATAAAACATGCTAGAAAGGTCTCGTATTGGGTTGTAGAGGCAGTCGTCTAATTAGGCTGTTACATGCAACTTTATGCTAGTGTTCCACGAATAATAATTGGTCCCTTGAAGGAATATTTCATGAATGCATAATATATGATTGAATTTATATTCATATTATGACATAAAGCATGTTTGTGCATCATGACATGTACATTCACTTATTCTTACATAATCATAGCATGTCATGGTGATAAGGAAGTATAAAGATTGAATGATTACAGAGCTGAACATAGTTGATATTGATACATACTGGGTCACATAGTTGGATTTCCACAGGAAATTGCAGAGTTGGATTCCTATATGAAATCATAGAGTAATAATAGGTTCATTTCGTGAACTGCAGAGAAATGATATATTCCTATGAGAACAAGATGTACTGATACATTGAATCTAATACATGATTGTACACATTCGTAGAGGAATCAGAGATTGATACGAGAAAAATTAGAGGAAGAGTGCAAAATATCATTGCATTCTTAATAGCATATTCATTACTTGATATGAATTCATAGTTGGTTTTATAGTACAAAAATGATATGAAGGGATACCTTACTACATAAAGCATTTATTATAGAAATATGATGATTATATGATAAATATCATAGGTAAGGAATGACGATGATTATTGAATGTATATGTATCTGTTTTATACTGGAATGATTGATATATTGTTATCACTTTTTGATTGCATTATTTGAAATCATTTTACTAGCACCACTGAGTTTTATACTCAGTATTCGTTATTTGATGAACACAGGTTAGAAAGTCTTCATGAAGCACTCGGATCCAAAAACACCAGTTCAGCAGGGCTCACTTTGATGGCAAAGACTTGGATCAGTACAATGTTCTTCTATATAGTTATGTACAACTAGAGTAATGTATTAAGGCAGTAAATACGTGTATGCGATGCAACTTACAATAGTATTAAATGTTTTTCTTCAGACACGATATATAGTATGAATTTTATATGTATCAAGTTTATGAGAAATAAATTACGTATATTTTTCAGTTACGTGTATATATTGTTTTACAAAGATAATGTTTAAAAAAAAATTACATCTCTTGTAGGATAATCAATTATTTCCATTTATTTGGAGATTATTTATTATTTTACGGGAGCATGTTGCACCGTGAGGGGTGTAACAATAGTAATAGTTTTAAATTATAATAAACGATTTCTATGATAAAATTATATAAAGGAAAATATTACTTACGATTATTTTTTATGAGATATTTATTAAAGTTACAAAATATTATACATTGTTAATATATGATTTAACTTTTTCAATGAAAATCCTATGATTATTTAGGATTTAAATAATCTAATTATCTAAATTATTAATATTTTTAAAATAATAGTTATATTAAATTTGTAATAGATAATTTATAAGAATTTATTTTATTTTATTTTAATTATCTAATAGTAATAGTTTGAATTTATAAAAATTAATTTTGATAATAAGATTATATAAATAATATTATTATTTATATTTTTTTAAAATATGAAATATTTATTAAAGTTACAAAAAATTATTCTTAAGTAATACTAGAAACGCCTAATAAATATAAATAAAGTTATTAAATAACATTTTCTATAAATATACAATGCTTAAATAACAAATATTAATTCAAAATTATAAAAAATATTATAATAGTAAAAAACTTTTAAAAAGCAGAATACGAAATTATGATAAATGATAAGTCAAATGAATTATATTAACGTGCAATGCCCATTATAAAAGTCTAGTCATTATAAATAAAGGAGCTCTACTTATTCAAAAAATACATTCAAAATTCATATGCAACAAGTTTTTAAGACTTAAGATTTATGATCGTGAAGATCCATAAAACGTTTTTCAAGTTCATATTCATCAAAATATTCTTTTCAAGATTTTATACTGTTTTTACCATAATTAAATTGATTTTAATAAATTAAAATAATTAAATAAATTAATTTATATTAATTTATTTAATATTTTTATTGATTAAAAGATATTTAATATTTAGGCCATTAATTAATTAATAGGCCTAGTTTTCTAAATAAACTTGATAAAGGCAATTATCATGTTGTTTGTGGAGAAAATGCAAGAAATGGGTACGTGATAGTTATCAATATTTGGAATGACTATTGTGGTAGAGGATAAATAGCAAGTGAGGGAAATTATCAAAAAAAGGAATCAATCATCAAAAAGCACTCTGAAGCAACATTCTTTTTATTTTTATTTTCTTAAAGCCGTTGTTTATTTCTCTTTATTGTTAAACAACCTTCCTTTTAGTTTAATCGTCGTTATTTTCATAATACGTTCCTGTTTAGCATTATTTTCCTGAGCTTAATTCTCAATTACAAGCAAATCAAAGAACCACAATTATTTTGATCAAGAAGTCAGAAGGCGTACACAGTTTGAGAATACTTAAATTCTCTGGCACGCTTGCAATATAAAAATATCACTAACATATGTTTAGTACGCTCAATGGGACACATTAAGGATGCCTCCAGAAGTAATTTGGAAAAAGAAATTGAGTTTGAGTCTCAAGACTTAGAGTGCCCACTACCGTAGCAGGGGTTTTAGCTTTAATAAAACAAACTGAGTAAGGGGAAACTCCCCAAAAGGTAGAAGTAGAGGAAAGTGCACAGGCCTTTCTTGTGGTCGTGCTTTCTCTAATAAGCGAGCAATTCTATATTAAGCTAATATTCATTATAAGGAGTTCTATGGAGGAAACTTTTGGGAAACTAGCCCAAGAAATTGCAGCTTCTGTGGGCGATGCTAATAAGGATCTGACCAAGTTAGTTGTGAATGCAATTAAGACTATGAAAATTACTAGTAAGGTAATTGCTACAACATAAGTAGAAGAGGTTGATTCCTCCAGAAGTAAACAGGCCTCTAAGGAACTCAGGGGGCAGGGGGAAGTCCCTCATATTAGTATTGATATTGGGGAAATGTATCAACCACCTCGTAAGAGGGAGGAAATCCACATTCCCTCAAGAGGTAATCCTTCTAGAGGCCGCTAAACTATAGGCAAGAGTCTCAACCATAATTAATTTCAAGGATATACTAATCTCATGTCTCATCCTATCCACTATGATGATTCATGATATATTCAAAGCTTAGGGGGTAATGTAGGGGGAAGGCCATTTCCTTCACCACAGCCTATGCCCGTTAATGTTGACACCGTAAGGGAAGTGGTGCAGGAGCTGTATGGATCTGGTCTACGATAAATAGGACGTCCTGAGTTTCACAAACCATATCCTGATTTTATTGATAGGGAAAATCCTTACCCTAGGGGGTATAGAATTCTTGATTTCTCTTTATTTACAGGAGAGGATGAGCAATCGACTGTTGAGCATATTGCCATATTTACCATTCAATGTGGTGAACTAGCAAATTATGAAAATTTTAACTTGTTTAAGTTACGTTTGTTTCCTAACTCTTTAACAAGGGCAGCTTTTACATGGTTCTCAACTTTACCCAGGAATTTGATATGTACGTGGCAGGAAATGGAAAGATAGTTTCACACTCAATTTTTCAGAACCGAGCCAGAAGTTTGTGTTGAAGAGTTATCTAGGCTGACACAAAGGCCTGAGGAATCTGCTGATTATTTTATGGCAAGGTTCAAAAAGCTAAGAAATTAGTGCAAGATTTTTCTACCAAAAACTGAGTTTATGAAAATGGCTCAACATGGGCTTGACATTGAGTTGAGAAAGAAATTCCAGGGAATAGAATTTTATAATTTCTATGAGATGGTAACCAAGGTGTTAGAATATGAAGAGCTGTTAAAAGAGGAGAATCATAGAAGAAATGCAGCCATGGGAACTTATTATCAAGAAGTCAACTAGGATGTGGTTGTGGCTGATTTAGTATCCACCGGCTCCTATATCTGCCAACTATTAATGAAGCCAATAGAGGAGAATAAAAAGTCTCAACCTCATAATAATCAATATTCATTTGATATGGGGAAAACTGAGAATATTTTTGATTTCCTCAAGGAAAAGTTTATCAAGTTACCAACTGATCATATCATTCCTAGCAAGGAGGAATTCAAAGGGAAGTCATACTATAAGTATCACTTCATTCAACTAATGCATGCTGGAGTTTCAGAAATATGATACAGGATCGCATTGATAAAGGAATTATGAAGTTCTCTGAAAGGTCAGAAGCAATGATGGTGGAGGAAGACTCATTTCCCTTAGTGGAAATAGTGAATGTTACCTCTATAGATCTCAGAAAAGTGTTGAACAAGAAAGAGGCTGACAGAAAAGAGAGGGTTCCCTCTAGAACTTTCCTCAAGCCTTAATGGATGCCAAAGCAAGTTAGTGAAAGACCTGAAGATAAGATTAGGCAATTAGAAGAACAGCTGAGTGATCTCAGTTTGGAGGTAGAAAGGAAGAGAACAAACATTCAGATTTACAAAAAAGAGGTCGAAGCCAATAATAAAAGAGTACAAGAACTATAGAAGAACTGAGGAAAGATTTCAGGGGAACCAACCAAGGTTTGTAATTCCCCTAGACCCAAGGGAGTAGTGGCAACTTCTTCTTCATAAGAATTTTATCCAACCTTTAACTCACACACAAAAGAGGAGACTCCAAAGGAAGAACCTAGCTGAGAAATACAAGGCTATGAGAATTCATAAAAAGGTAAAAAGCAAGGAGTAGCAAGGGGAAGCTAAGGAGGAAATTACTGATGAACTTGGGGTAGAAGAGGAAAATCAAGAAAAAAAGTCAAGCCTAAAGTGAAGTTTAGTAAGAAAATGATATAGAGTTGAATGGGAGCAATGAAGATGTAAGAGACATATTTATAGTAGGTAACATTGCTATTCCTTTTGGTTGCACCACTTCTTTTTTATTATTACCAGCTTATTTTTAAAAGCAAAAAGAAAATGAAGTAGAAGAAGAAGGAAAGGTGGAAGAAGCGAGGTAAAGTGAGAGAATATACACACCTGGGGTGATAGAAGCTAGCATTGTTTTGGCTTCTAATGCAGTCAGTAGGGTCACCATTCAAGCTAGAGGTCCTGGAGAACCAAAGCAAGTGGTGCTAGAGAAATCATCAGAGAAAATGATGAGATATATTAAGCTATTATAAATTTAAGCACATCTCAATGGAAGACCAGTTTCTAGAATTCTGGTTGATAATGGATCAGCTGTCAATATAATACCTTCAAGGATGCTTCAAAACTTAAGGAAATCTATTAATGATCTCATTTCAACTTATATTTCTATTTCAACTTTCATGAGAGAGCTAACCATGACACTTGGGGTTTTACCTATGGAAATAACAGTTGGAACAAGAACATCCTTATTTGCTTTCTTTATGGTAGACTCATCTGCTAGTTACAAGGCACTTCTTGGAAAGGATTGGATTCATGCCAACTGGTGTGTGCCATCCTCACTTCATCAATTTCTCTTATTTTAGAAGGGAGATTATGTAGAAAAAATTTGGGTAGGCAATAAACCTTTTAGTGCTTATGTGGATGCAGCTGAAGCAATATATTATGATACTGATCTGGGTCTTATCAAATTTGTAGGACAAAATAAAAGAGGAAATCCTAAGTCAGTATGTTACACCCACGATAGAGACCCTAGGAGTTAGACGTATAGATGTACCTAGGGATGTATGTGCACGTGTATATATGAATGTATATGTGTATGTGTATATGTATTGGTATGTAGTATTGTTGCTTTGAGTATGCTTATGAATGTATAAGGCGTGTATGCGTTTATATGCTTGAATGTGTGATGTCACCTCATTGGGAAGCGTGTCTTCTCGGTCGGATGAGGGACGGCTTGTATTTGTGCTTAGGATTGTGTATTGAAGTGTTGCAGGGTTGGCAAGAAGGTTTGGGTTTATTAGGGATGAGTTATGCTTGCTAAATAGGCAAGTTGTGTGATTTTAGGGCGTGGTACGGGCGTACGGATGGCCGTACGGTCGTACGAGACAGAGAGAGAACAGGGAACTGAAAGCCTTGAGAGCGTACAGGCGTACCATATGGGCGTACGGTCGTACCGTTGCTCACAGGAATCAGGTTTGCTCGCAGGTGAACAGTGTTTGGGACATATGAACAGTGCCCGTACGGGCATACCAATAGGTGGTACGGCCGTACGACTGCTCGCAGAAGTTTAGGGTTATCAGGCTTTTAGCGTAGGTACAGGCGTACCAATGACCGTACGGCCGTACGTGACGCGTAAATTAACTTTTAAGGCAGTTTTCAGACGGTTTTTCCTTAATTCCAATCCTTTTTCTTCCTCTCTAAAACCCTAAAACCCTACCAAATCACTCTCTAAATGATTCTAAACATTGCTAGCGTCCGAGAACGTGTAGTAGAAGTTGATTACAAGTAAAGACAGGATCACAGGCTATAGCTAGAGGTTGCTTGCGATTAAGGTTAGTGCTAGTTTTATGTGTTAAGCCACTTTTGGCTTGTTTCAGGTTGCCATAAGACGTAAACTACGTCTAGGCAATTGCTTTTACTAGGAATGATATTGTTTGGCTATGATAAGTGCTGAATATTGAGTTTGATGCTTGGATTGTATCGCTTTTGGAGTGATACGTTGTTATTTGTATGACAATGCTTGGGAATGCTATGTTTTCCTTGCTTACGGTGATAATGATTGCTTAATGTGTTATACCATGTGATGTTTGGATTGCGAACATGCATGGAAAGGTAGAATGAAAGGAAAAGAGTGAAAAGAAATGAGAAATGAGGGCAGAGCTTAGCTCTGGGCACACTAGATCAAAATGGAATGGGATTCCCTAAGGAATCAATATGTATATATAACCTCCTGAGATAGGAGAAGGATAAAGAGTGCAGAGCACTCAAGTAAATGGCCGCCTAAGGGTGATAATGAATACCGGCACCTAACGGGATCCAGTGTGTGCGAAAGGAATGTGCACATCAGGAAAACAAGAGTGAATGAGTGAAAGAGGAATGAGATTGAATGAGAGACGCATTGACATTTGCATTGCATATGATGTTTTATGATGAATTGTGTGTGTTTATTGATGGATTGTTTATGTGGTTTAAT
>CANYBF011396240.1:0-12237 GCA_948192965.1 Dalechampia spathulata | reverse complement strand
CCTAAAGAGAAATTCAGTTTCATGTGCACATTAGGATATTACTTTAATCAGAAATACTCAATTGACTAGACTCGAGCCGGCAGCCTTTTCCAAAGCATTTGACTCGCATAAATGGAATCCAAAAATTTAAAAATTAAAACCTAAAAAAAAAAAAAAAAAAAAAAATCTTCTCGCTTTCCTGTTTCTCTTTTTTTTCCCGATTATCATAATTCTTCTCACAGTAAAAGATGGATTGCGACAAAGGGTTTTCGAGTAGTTATATGATTCTGAAGCCAGAAGAAGTTAAGTTTTTTGATCTGATTCGCATCTTGATTTCTTCTGATCTCAAAAGTAGGCAGTTTGTGGATAGTGCTAAGGAAAAAGAAGAGAGTTTCGAGCGACGATGGATCATCTTTATTTCCATTTTAGTGCAGAAGATGTTGCAGTTTTTCTCCAAGCCATTGGCATTTGTCGGTTCTGTAGCAGAGATGTGGCTTAACCTGCTGTCTATTAATGGCGGCTTTTTCAAGCTCTTGTTCAATCTTTTTAGAGGTCAGTTACTTTCTTTTCCATTATTATGACCAGTTTTTACTTCTTTGGCTTGCCATCGGAAGAAGAGATTGGTTTTGATTTAATGCAACCGGAAATCCTCTGACAATTAGATCATAAATGATTCTCACATCTTGTTCCAAAGAATCATTCCAACATGTAAGGTAGAGCTGACATTAGTTCAAACAAAAAAAAGGTAATCCTAACGTAACATGTCACCTAATCTTTATATTTTTATTATTATGATATATATCGGTTTATTTAATGAGAAGTTTAAACCCGTATATTTAAATTCTTAATAAAGTAGTTTATCTGTATAATTGAATCGGTAGACCATGCAATACTCCAAAGTCATTATTATGATGAACTGTTTAACTAGAGACCAACTTGTTTCCCACTAGATTTAATTATCATTACCCTACACATCACAACCTGGATCCTTAATCACTTCAATAATAGTTTAAGATTAAAACCAAGCATATCCAAATTGATCAATACAATCTTTATCTTTTTTAATAAATTTTAAAAAGATTTGATAGAATCTCATTAATACATGTTTTCTTTGTTTGATCATACATGTATCATTTTCTTTAAAGGATTCATTTAATTTAAATTTTTTTATATAATTATTTAATTGTAAAAATTCTGATATGTTAAAAATTTCTTGATGGGTTTATATGAACTCTATACTAGATTTTTCCTGCATGCATGCATATGATTTTTGCGTCTGCAGCTAGTTGAGTTTGAGTGAAATGTGGTGCACAGGGAAGGTGATAATTCCGGATAAAACATCTGCAAATTTCGTTTCATTTATTGGAAATTTTGATAAGCGACGAGAACTGGACCCAAATATTAAACGACAAGATACTCTAAGATATCAAGCTGCACTGTCTATGATGGCTTCTAAAGCATCCTATGAGAACAAGGCCTACCTCCAAGCTATTGTCAATGATCATTGGAAGGTACAATTATCTTTTCAAATTACATTATTATTAGTTTTGACAATTGGGCACCAATAAAACATGGTTGTTATGGTCATACGACATCGAATCTTCATTGGACAGCCCAAAGAAGATCAATATGTTTATGATTTTTGTTGGGTAGCTTATAATGTTGTTTGCTTTACCTTTAAACTTGATTGCTAAACCCTTTGTAATTGTCATATATTCAGATGGACTTCTTGGGGTTCTATGACTACTGGAATGGTACGTAGATCTTTTCAGACTTCTACCATCCATGTATATATCTGTATATTAGAAAATTAAATGGTGAGCTTATTAGCTGTTTGAAAATGAAAATGAAAATGGGTACAGATTATCAAGATAAAGCAACAACGCAAGCCTTCTTATTTCGCGACAAAACCGATGAACATGACACCATAATCGTAGCCTTTAGAGGGACAGAACCATTCGATGCAGATGCATGGTGTTCAGATTTCGATATCTCATGGTATGAGCTTGAAGGAGTAGGAAAGATCCATGGCGGATTTATGAAAGCTTTGGGGCTACAAAAATGCACCGGTTGGCCAGAGGAAGAACCCAACAAAAACGACGGTCGAAAAGCGCCATTAGCTTACTATCACATCAGAGAAATGTTGAGAAATTTACTATCAGAAAATCCAAAAGCAAAGTTCATATTGACAGGACACAGTCTAGGTGGGGCATTAGCAATTCTGTTTCCAGCAGTTTTGGCATTTCATGGGGAGAACAAGTTGATGGAAAGATTTGAAGGAGTGTATACGTATGGGCAGCCAAGGGTCGGAGATGAAAGTTTCGGTAAATATATGGAGAATTATATGCTAAAAGAGAATAATATTGATTATTACAGATTTGTTTATAGTAATGACATTGTACCAAGGTTGCCGTACGATGATTCTGCCCTCATGTTCAAGCATTTTGGGACTTGTATTTGTTATGACAGACATTACAATGCCAAGGTATGCTGTTCTCTTTCAGACCAAACGTGCACCTTATAAGTCGTTGACAGTTATACAAAAATTATTTTATATATTTTTAATAATTATAGTGAAAAATATAATAATTTTTTAAAAATATATGATCTTCTCTTAAATCGAAAAATTGATCTGGCTGAATTAATTGATTAATAATTTTGGTTTTATCTGAAATATATGTAGGTTGTTGCAGAAGAACCAAACAAGAACTATTTCTCACCGCTTAGAGCAGTTCCTATGATGATAAATGCATTCATGGAGTTGGTAAGAAGCTTCACTATCTCTTACAGCAAAGGTCCTGATTATAAAGAAGGCTGGTTCATTCGAATGTTTAGGATACTTGGATTGGCGTGCCCTGGAATTCCTGCCCATTGCCCCCCAGATTATGTTAACGCTACTCGACTTGGTTCTCCTCATGTATTTTTTCATCTTCAAGATGTTTAATCGAGTTTTATTAAATTTTATAAAGTTTATTTACGTGATTGATTAAAATTAATTATTAAAATTTTAAGAATCTCATTGTGTATAATAATTTAATTGTAATTAGAGTTTTACTTGTTTATCCATCAGAAGATATATTAATTAACAAACTATATAAACAATATATATTTGTATATATATAATATTAGCGCATGATTCTCGAAATCCATGAAAGCAATTAGAAGATGCATGTTTAAAGTTACAAAGGACTTAAATGTAGATAGGAGGGCCATGCATATGCACTTTCATGGAAATTTGTTCCTCCAACGTGAAAAATGAAGCTTGGAGAGGCCTATTCCTTACCCTCAATATCACTCTTGGGATCTTTTTCTCCCCTTTGACAAGAAAGAAAGAAAGAAAGAACTCATCAGCATTAACAGGAATCTGCAACTCTACACGTCCAAGCAATTGGCAAATGACACCCAGATAAGAATAAATAACGAAATCCTCTCTTCCCTTTGTTTGTTCCATCAGCAACCAGCAATCAGCTATGCTTTCTCACAGTTTCTCTTCGAATTATATGGTACTGCGACCAGAAGATGTGTCATTGGTCGAGATTTTTAGGGTCTTGATGAAATATGACGTTGAGAGGAAAGGAGCTGTCCATTATCCGCAAGGAAAGGAAGAAAATCTTTATAAAAGATGGCCAATATTTGTCTCCCTCATTGCGCAGAAAAGCATTCAATACATGTCCAAGCCAATATCATTTTGTGGATCCTTGTTCGAAAAGTGGCTCAACCTTATTTCTTGCAATGGCAACATTGTTATGCTCTTGTTCAATGCTTTTCGAGGTATTGATCTATGATATATTTGCAACCATGTCTCCGAACTTATTCTTGTTTGTATAATTTGGATTCATTACGTAATAGTAAGATAATATATATTGATTTTTATTAAATATTAAATATTAATTAATTAATTAATATATAGTTATTATTAATAAAAATCAATACGTATTATTGTATTATTAATGAGTTTATGATCCTATATGATAAACTTAAACTTAGATCATGAAAGAATTTTTCATATAAGCAACTCATATAACGATAATAAGATCATAAGAATGTGGTTAAAAGTAAATATAATAAATAAATTCAGAATAAATTTTAGAAAATTATGATAATGTTGAGTTTTTTTTATAGGCATAATATATTTATAGCTGATGAGTTTGATATATTTTTTCATTTTATCCCTTTTATATTTTGATATTTTTCATTTTAATGCGTCAATTTATCATAAATTTTTAAATTTATACATAAATTTTAGTTTTTATCATTTAAACACTTTAATTTTACTTATGATATATATTTAATTTTTATTAAAAAATAAAAATGATTAAATATATTACATGCATTACATATACTTTAAATGAAAATAAATTAATAGTACGTAATAGATATTAAAAAATATATGAATAAACAAATTGATATATTAAAATAAAACAAATCAAAATAAAAGTAAAATGAAATAATTAAATTTAAGATGCTTTTTTTGTAATCACCTTTCCATTCCATAATATTTTGTAGGTAAGGTGGTTATGCCATCGAAGGAATCGGAAAAGTACTTGTCGGTAGTTGGGCATATAGACAAGCGAATAGATTTGGACAAGAAGATCAAACCTGGTAACTCCAGATACTTCAGTTCACTTTCTATAATGGCAGCTAAGCTATCATATGAGAATCGAGCCTTTGTAGCAAATGTAGTCAGAAATCAATGGAAGGTAAATTCAGATTTTGCAACATTCCTGGAACCTATTCACGATATTTTCCTACATTTTCAAGATTTTTCATATAGTTTCTTGTTTGTAATTTCTTGTAGATGAAACTAATTGGACACTCCGATTTTTGGAATGGTACGGATTCACATTCATAAATTCATGTCATAATCTTATCATTATATTACCTTAGTATTGAACAGTACGATCGTATTAATATTTCAAATTCGATTGATTCAATTAATTTTTTAAGTTTGAATCATGATCCGAAATGATTAACTCAAGTTAACTATTCGGGCCTGAAAGTATCTAAATGCTTGTCCTTCCTTTCTCCCACCAACGTGGGTTGGAACATCACATGGTTATTTGCTTAGTTATATAAGGTATATACGTTATATATGTATATATATTTGCAGATTTTCAGCAGAAACTGACAACACAAGCCACAATGATTCATGATACAACAACAAACCCTGATACAGTCATTGTGGCCTTCAGAGGCACAGAACCCTTTGATACGGATGCGTGGTGTACGGATGTTGATATATCCTGGTACGAGTTCAAAGGCATCGGAAAAATCCATGGGGGATTCATGAAAGCATTAGGCTTGTTAATGAGGGAAGGCTGGCCAAGAGATTATGAACAAAATAAAGACAATCCAATAGCTTACTACACTATAAGGGAGAAGCTAAGACAAGTCCTGAAAGAAAATGACAGAACCAGGTTTATTTTGACTGGCCATAGTTTGGGCGGGGCACTTGCCATTCTCTTCCCAGCTGTTCTGGCAATGCACCAAGAGACGGATTTGTTAGAAAGATTGGAAGGTGTTTATACGTTCGGACAACCTAGAGTTGGTGATCAGGAGTTTAAGGATTTTATGAAAAGTCAGTTGTTAACGTATGGTTTCAAATACATAAGGTTTGTTTATTGCAATGATGTTGTTCCTAGATCGCCCACTGATGATTCAAGGTTTTTGTTCAAGCATTTTGGGACTTGTATCTACTATAACAGCTGCTACCAGGGGAAGGTAATCATAGTAAACCCTGCTTGTCAACTTCTTTTTCACTTTTTCCCTTCTAAATATCCGACAGCTTGATTTGACTTTTGGAGAATCTGTTGATTGATCTCTTACAAAGCAGATTGTTTCATTTTTGATACTTGAATCTGATACATTTACTCGTCAGTAGTTTTACTAGCCAGACTGAATTGAGATCGTTACATGCAGATACTTCCAGAAGAACCAGACAAGAATTATCTGTCGCCATTCGCCCTCATAACCAGGTTTCTAAATGCTGTATGGGAGTTGATAAGAAGTTTCATTATGCCTTACATGAATGGACCTGAGTATGCAGAAGGTTGGTTTCTTAAGATCATTAGATGGTTTGGACTAATATTTCCAGGTTTATCAGCTCATGGTCCTCAGGATTATGTTAACATGACTCGTTTGGGATCTGATTCTTTGTACCTCCGAATTCAAGGGAAAAATTTTAGAAGCATCTCAGATTTTTGTTACAGCAAACTAATTGATTAATTCATAATTTTACTTGGCAGCTTTTTCTCGTATATTCTGTTCAGGATCATACAAGTTCGAAGATTCCTTCTAAAGTGAATCTATATGTATACACTTGAGAGAATTATCTGCACTAATACTTTACATGTTTTCCCTTTTAGTTTATCATTTTGTGGGAACGAATGATCCATTTACTTCATTATCTGGAGAGTATAACAATTTTGTGAACTACAAATGAAAAACGTTGCCTGGAAGAAACAGTAGATGTAAAAATTTGGAACTTTTGGGAAAAACATGAGCTAATCCTTAATGGGATACAGGATCTGGTGAGTATCTCTCTCTTATTTCTTGGGCATCTGAACCATTCTTAACTTCCATTGACGATGGGCTCTTCTTGTCCAGTTTCGGGTGCAAACTGGCAGATCATGGTTAGTGAAGACTTTTGGATGATCCAGATATAATGACAGGTCCCGACACCCAATTCCAGGGTTGAGCAAAACTATATATCCAACTTGATTGAAAATTACAGAAAGAAAGCAACGGACGCAAGTTATGAGCCAATTAACAGAATTCTCCGAGTAATAACTAATATCTTCAGGTATTCATTGCAAGATCATTTGGACTCTTTGTACGATTCCCGTGTATGCTATATCGCAGCCTGTTCCTGTGATTGGTTCATATGAAGGGTTCGTATAAAAATACCAAGTATGACATTTTGTAATTTAATGACATTGTTTTAGAATCAAACCCATGAAATACCTCAGACTTAGCACGTTTAGACAGGATGCAATGGATTATCCAGTAGTTTTACGTTCCTTTCTTCCCGAACAAACTAAAATCTTAAAGGCTACTTCAGATTCAAAAACCTTACATTCGTTTACTTTAAACTGTTAGGATAAGATGAGATCTGGAATGTTTTTCCAGCAACAAAGAAGGGAAAAGAAAAGAGAAAGATGCGTATCTTACATTAATAAAACTGCATTATAAAAGCAGTAGGTTACAACACTCTTAAACAACAACACAAAACCATTTTTTGACATAAGTGGTGTACTACAATTAAGATAACTTTTACAGTTATCATATTATTTAAATAATATAAAAAGTACACACATAATTCAAAATCTCATTATCTCAACACTCCTCCATGAGACTTTGAATTGATACTCCCAGCTTGGTTCTCAGCAGCTCAAATTTCATTTTCTGCAATGGTTTAGTAAGAAGATTTGCAATTTGATCTTCTGATTTACAGTAAATTAAATTCACTTCATGGTCTGCCTTAACCTCCTTTAGGAAATGGTATTTAATCTTCATGTGCTTTGTTTTCCCATGATAGACTGGATTTTTGCCCATGGCTATGGCAGACTTGCTCTCGCATAATAAATCTATTGCTTGATTTTGGGGCCAAAATAGATTAGAAAGTAATTTCCTTTTCCAAATGCAATGATTTGCAGCTCCAATAGCTGCAACAAATTCAGCTTCAGCTGTTGATTGAGCAACCACATCTTGTTTTCTTGTACACCAATTGAACATACATGATCCAATAGAGAACACATACATAGAAGTGCTCTTTCCATCATCTTGACAACCTCCCCAGTCGCTATCTACATAACCAAATAACCTTGGATTTTCAACTGAATTGAACATCAAGCCATATTCAACAGTCCCTTTTAAGTATCTAAGAACCCTTTTTACTGTTTGAAAATGAAGTTCACTTGGGGACTGCATGATATCTGGCCTCGTATTTGTCAGATACAGTAGACTTCCAATCAAGCTTTTATAAGTTGAAGCATTAATAGCTTGCTCCTCAGACTTAATTTTTCAAAACTTAGCATTTGCAGTAATAGGAGTACTCACCGGCTTACATTCACTCATTAAAAATTTCTTGAGCAGTTGTTCAATATATGCTTTCTGTGACAAGAACAACCCCTTCTCATTTTGATTCACCTCCAAGCCAAGAAAAAATTTCATTTTTCCCAAGTCTGTCATTTCAAATTTTGAACATAGACCACTTTGATCATCAAGTCATCAACATACACAACAACTGCTAATAATGAATCAACAGAATTACCTTTAATGTATAATGTTGTATCATTGAGGCTTCGATTAAATCCTGATTTTTGCAAAAATGCATTAATCCTGCTGTTCCAAGCACAAGGTGCTTGCTTCAACCCATATAATGCCTTGTGGAGTTTGTACACTTTATTTTCCCCTTGTTCAAAGCCTTGTGGTTGATCAATATAAATGTCTTTCTCCAGAATACCATTAAGAAATGCTGATTTTACATCCAAATGATAGATTTTCATACCAAATTGAGAAGTAAAAGAAAGCAGAACCTTGATGGTATCTAATCGAAATACAAGAGAAAAAGTGTCCCTATAGTCGACTCCTAGAAGCTGCGAGTAACCTTTGACCACCAACCTTGCTTTGTGTTTGTTCAAGGATCCATCAGAATTCAGCTTTGTATGATATATCCACTTAACGCCAATAATTTTCCTATTTTCAAGACAATCAACTAGACTTCAGGTTTTGTTTTTCTTAAGAGCTGCAATTTCTTCTTTCATAGCATCAATCCATATATCAATTCTGTAAGCATCTTCGAAGGACAATGGGTCTGAAGTAGCAATATTGCAGCGAGCATATATATCAACCAAACTTTGAATCTTTGGTGCTGGTTCATCTTCATTTGTTTCAAGTTCTGGGACTTGAAAAATAATGTCATCATCATCATTTATGCTCCTCCATTCTCCAAAGATGGTTGTTGAACTGTTGTCTATTTGTTTCTTTTCCTAGTTCCAAGCTACTGCTTCATTAACAATGAGATCCCTGCTTATGATTATTTTTCCAGTATCAATATCAAAGACCCTGAACCCCTTTGTCTCGTTATTGTAACCAAGAAATATACCATGTTTTACCTTAGCTGACAACTTTAATCTTTTAACATCTGGAACATGTATGTAACGCACTGAACCAAACAATTTAAGATGCTTTACACTTGGCTTATTTCCTGTCCAAGCCTCAATAGGAGTTCTATTTTTAACAGCAATCGTAGAAAGACGGTTTTGAAGAAAAACTAAAGTGTTAACAGCTTCACCCCAATCCAAGTTTTTCAATAGCTCTCCAATTTGAATGAGTAGGAAATGGTTTTCTGTGAAGTTTCCCAATTTGGCAGCTTTCACAAACATCATGGAAGTTTGTGATGATAGGCATGTCCGTCACTATTTCAGTTTCAAACAGTAATTTGAGTGACTTCATATTGGCATGACCATACCGTTTATGAATGAGCCATGTTTGATCTGCAGAAGCTCTACAAGCCAAGGAAATAGTTGGATTAAAATTAACTAGAAAGATGTTGTTAGTCATCTGTACCTCCATAAGAAAATCACCATCATTTCCTGTAATTATACAAGAATTTCCAGCAAATAGCAAGATATGACCACATTTCATCAACTGTCCAACACGTAGTAGATTTTGATCCAGCCCAGGTATTAACAGAACATCATTAATATGCTTGTCACTTGCCAAAGAAGGAACTTGGATGGTCCCTTTTCCAATTGCTTTCAGAATGCTTCCATTACCAAGTTTAACAGTTGTTTTGAAAACTAGATTAATTTTGCAGAATAGAGATGAGTTTGCAATCATATGGTGACTACAACCACTATCTAACAACCAGTTTTCTGAATTTGAAGCATTTACTTGAGCCATATAGAAATTCTCTTCAAAAACATTTTCATCAGCTACAAGAGCCTGCTGATTATCATCTGATGGTTTAGCTTGTGAGTGTGTCAACTATTGTTGCTGCGCCTTTTTCTTGCAGAAGCTGCTGATGTGACCAAATTTATGGCAATTGTTGCACTTTACAATCTTCCAATATTTACTTTCATGATGATTCATCTTATGATAATGAGAGCAAAGAGGATACTTTCCTTTTTGTTTATGTTTGTAACCTGGATTATTGGTAAACCTTGACGTTGTTGGTTTAAAGTTGAATTTAGCTTGAAATTCATTCTCAACTTTTTCTTCTTTTCTGATGTTAAACCGTTGCTCTTGAACAGCAACAGACAATTTTGCTGATTAGATCAACAACAGATAATTTTATGACATCTTGAGCCTCTTCAATGGCTGAAATTTTGGATTCAAATTTTTCTGGTATGCTGATTAAAATCTTTTCCATGATACTGCTTTGTTCTACTTTAAATCCAGTAAGTCGCATCCGGTTAACCACTTCAAGGACTCTGATTGTGTATTCCTTGATTGTTTCAGTATCCTTCATCTTCATATTTGCCATCTCACGCTTTAAAGCTATCAACCTTATTGACTTGACATGATCACTTCCCTCATTTTCTATTTTTAGATAATCCCATATCTCCTTTGGTGTCTTAAAAGCCATTATACTTGTAAAAAAGTGGTCTACAACACCTGCATAGAGGACTGTCAATGCTTTATCTTTCTTTATTGCTTATTCTTCATACCTTTGGATTTGATTTATTGTGGGGTTCTTTCCAAGAGGAAGAGGACCTCTATCTTCTTCTACAGATGCCCATAATGCAAGTGATTTCAGATAAGCCTTCATTTTTACCTCCCAAACTTGGTAATTATCTCCTGTAAACATAGGAATAGAGACTGGTGAGGAAGATAAGGCCATAACTAATTTTTTTTCCTCACCTGTTTTTCTTTGGCTTCTGTAGATACCATAACTTGATTAAAAAAGAACACCTCTTGATTCAAGTCCATAAGAGCTTATTGCTCTGATACCATTTTGTTAGGATAAGATGAGATCTGGAATGTTTTTCCAGTAACAAAGAAGGCAAAAGAAAAGAGAAAGACGCGTATCTTACATTAATAAAACTGCATTATAAAAGCAGTAGGTTACAACACTCTTAAATAACAAGATAAAACCACTTTTTAACATAAGTGATGCATTACAATTAAGATAACTTTTACAGTTATCATGTTATTTAAATAATATAAAAAGTACATGCATGATTCAAAGTCTCATTATCTCAACATAAACATACTTTACCTTCATGTTTCCAAACATGCCATAAAGCTTGGAGGCCAATGCCATGCCCTTAATATCACTATTGGGATCTTGTTCTATCTTGAGATAGATAAAAAAAAGAACAAAAAACAAAAATCTCCTCAGAACTTACAGGAATCTCCAACTCTACATGTCCAAGTAATTGATGAATGGCACTTGAGCTTGCTACCTTATTCACCGTATAAATAGACTAGGGAGCATCTCTTCCCGTTGTATGTTTTACGGAAATATTATATCAAAAAGAAAAGAGCTATTCATTATCTACAAGGAAAGGTAGTGGAGCTATTGAAGGAATCAGAATCATTCTTGTCGATGATTGAACTTGTGGACAAGTGGATCCATTTGGACAAGATCAAACCAGGCATCTGCAGATACTACAAGGTGTTTACACATTCGGACAACCTAAAGTTGGTGATAAGGAGTTTAAGGATTTTATGGGAAGTCAATTGTTAAGTTTACTGTAATGATGTTGTTCCTAGATTGCGTCTTGATGTTTCAATGGTTATTATTCAAGCATTTATGGACTTGAATCTATTATAATAGTGACTACAAGGGGAAAGTGATCATAGTAATCCGTGCTTTTCAACTTCTTTTTCTTTAAATCCAGTGTTGGAATTTCTCAAGAAAATGAAGTAGAAAGAGTAGTTTTTCATTGATAGAGGCTGCTTATATATAGTAGCAAAATGGTTCAAAATACAGCTAAAAGTCTGCTGCTAAAGTCACTTTTACAGACTAAAAGTAGGGTCCATAATACCAAATGACACTGTTTTTAGGACGGTTTTCAAAATGGTCACTAATTTTCAATTTTTTTCTTTTCAATACATAAACTTCAATTTTGTTTCACCGGGAGGTTTTCTGAGCATGCATTGCATACGTGGCAAATCGTGGATGGAATATTCGTCGAATATTCTCCTTTCTAGCACGCGTGGAAGGTTGATTGGCACGTAATTATGACATGGCATTTTTTAGATGACGTGGCACATAATTTTACAAATAAAATAAAATTAAATAACCCT
>CANYBF011395770.1:0-10161 GCA_948192965.1 Dalechampia spathulata | reverse complement strand
GTATGTTGTTATCCAGGGTTATGTTTGGTTCTGTTTACGGATTTCACCGCCATACTATCTGTTGTCCCCATACGACGTCTATTTATATGTGTACAGGTGTCCCTTGTAGTGTATACAGTGGTTTTCCATATGGGAGATCATTGTGTATGCTACAGGAGCATGTTACTCCAGGTATGGGCTGGGTGTGACAGCCTAAGTCATTTCTTATACTTATTAGATATGAAATATGAATGTTTAATAAATTATGAGAAAATAATATTAGAAGAAATTATAAATGTGCCAAAAATGAATGTAATCTAAATAGTTTACTATGATGCCATCTTTATTTGTCAAGCCTAAAAAATAATCTCCATAGAAAATTATTATTCATCTTAATAATATTGTTTCTACAAAGATAATAAATAATTTACCATTAGCAAATTGATGATACCCTTTAAATCATTTATTAAATAACTCATTATCTTAAACTCTTTCCAATGCAATTAAACAATAGTAAAGGTACCATTGCCCATGAGGTACCCTCTAAGACTAACCTCTAAGCTAAAATCTCCTTCATTGGCAATGGTACCCTCTAAGACTAACCTCTAAGCTAAAATCTCCTTCATTTGGGTTAAGCATCTAAAGGATGGCTCCAAACTTCAAAAATATACATTGAATATGAAAATTAGACATAATATACCTAAATTACTTTGGCATTAACATATTTACACATATAATTAATTAATTTTCCCTTAACTACCTATCAATTTATTTGACATAACAATTATAATTAACAACCAATACAATTCATCATACTTAAAAAAATGTGATTACTTGTTCATGGGCTTGCTCCAATTTCTTTGACATGGATTTAAATCTTTGTTATCACTTTCCTGTTGTAGGTGGATCTAATCTTCAATTTAAACTCAATGTTTGATTGTAGGTGTAGAAAAGATGAAATAAAAAGTTGTATTTAAAACTCAAATTCACCACATACTAATAGTAACTAGTTTTGTATAAATTAAAACTCAAATTCACTTACTCAAACAATAACGATCATATCCTTTAGAAACTCACCAATATCCTAATACTTAATGTTTCTTCAACCAATAAATCTAATACATCTTTTATTAGCTAGAGTTGCATTTAGCTAATGTTTTGTAAAGCAACAATGTACTTGTCAGTGTTTTCTAAGTTGCTCCTATCTTTTAGTAGTTGGTGTTACCCTTAATTAGTGATGCTCTTAGCTCCTTCCTTTCTTGCTTGGAATAGCTTTTTAAATTGGCTTATAGAATAATTGATTGAAGGAATTTAGGGTAATCGGATTTTGTTTGCAAGAAGACGAGATCATGAGGATTAAGTAATCAAATCGGGTTGAAGGAATTTAGGGATTTAGGTTTCCTTTGTCTACAAGATGACATCATTTTTAGTTTTTAGCTTTTAATTAAAAACAACTTGATTTTACATAAATAAATTTTATTCATGCTTTCATTGTATTTTATTTTAAATTCAAAAATAAATTTTTTATATAATAATTATTGCATAAATATGATGGTATTTAGATATCTAAATGTTTATGATATGATAATTGATATTATATATTAATTTTACACTTATTATTTTTAGATAATAATTCAAGTATATTATGGTTTATATATAATTATAGTATCTAATTATATATTATGAGTGTAAGTTAAAATAATTTTTCAATTGATGTTTTTAGATAGCTGAATATTTATTCAATAATAATTTATTATACATTAATTTTACACTTATTATTTCTTTTAGATAATAATCTAATTTATATTATACATTAATTTTACACTTATTATTTCTCTTAGATAATAATCTAATTATATTATGATTCAAAATGATAAATTTATATGAAAAAATATTGCATATTTTTATATACTATTTCTTTAATTTATAACAAAGGATTAATATCATCAACTTTTTTATTTTTGAAATTAAATAATATTACTATAATTTTTTCAGATAATAATCACTACTTATATAAACATAATAAATTATAATTTTATTATTCATTACAAAGTTTTATGCTCATACAGTTATATAAAAAATACTTTACATTTTATAAAGTTTAACATTTTCAACTTTTTTTAACAAAATATTAAAATTGATCAATTTTTATTTTCTAAATACATATAATATTTCTAGAATTTTGTAATTCTAGACAAGAAAGATATTACTAAAATTTATTTATTTATCAAATATAAATAATATTACTTAATTTTTATTTATATTATATTTTTATTAATATAAATATATTTATTTTTATTACTTGATTTTTATTATGACAACAAAAATATTTTTATCACAATATAGTGACAAATTTAACAATGAAACCAATTTTATCACTAAATAACTATTGATCCATAACAAATTCTAACTCTTACTTTTGCACCAAATCTCCCACCAAAATCAATCATCATTTATTAATTTCATCACTATTATATTTTAATTCTATCAATATATTGCTATGCAATCAATCCATCACTATTTTTCACAGTTATTTTGACAACTTCTTATAATGTTTATTAGTATACAAGCATTCATAATAATATAATTATCACTATAAGTAATTATTAATTAACAACAAAAAATTTACCATGAACTAATTATCAATAGCAATAGATTCATTAGTTTTGAAGAGTAACTATAAATGATTATGTTGTTATTAAAGTAATAATGAAAGATTTTTGGTGTTATTATTATCATTAAGTTTCTTGTTAAATAATGACAGGAAGTATCTAATGACATATTTAGTGATAGATTATTGTTCATCATTAATTTAGTGACAAATAACAATATAATTCATTAATAAACTAGGATTATGAAGTGTTTATGATTTAGTGACAAAGTCTCATCCTTAAATTACAAATTAAATCCCAATAGCAACATTCCCCTCCCTCGTTCCCTCATTTCCTTATTCCCTCTCCTCTATCTTCCTCTCCTTTAGATCACTATCATTACTTCACCAAAATATATCATATTACTAACAACTATCCATTAATCTGGTAGCCGTATTACCACCATTATTAAAGTAACAACAAAAGATTTCTCATCATTATTATCATCATTAAGTTTTATGTTATATAATGATAAGAAGTATTTAATGATGGATTTAGTAGCAGATTGTTGTTTGTCATTAATTTTATGATAAATAATGATAAAATTCATCGATAAACTAAGATTATGAGATGTGTATGGTTTAGTGTCATAGCCCTATTACTAAATTGCAAACTAGACATGATTATGATGATAAATTATTTAAGTATGATTATGATGTTAATTTTTATGTTATTGATCGAGCACTAAAATGCATGTTTTTCGTGTATAAAATGGTCCATTTTAGATTAGAAAAATAGCTAGAATATTTAACTTGATTATATTTTTGTATTTTACAGGTTAAAACACGAGAAAAGTGAAAAGGAAGCTAATATGATGTTTTTACCACATTTTGGAGGCTAAGATAGAATGCAAGCCGTATGATCAAGGCTTATGGGAATAAGAGGGGGCACAAGGACCTGATGGATTTGATTTTTTGTTTTTAAATTTAGGATTAAATAAGATTAGATTTAGGAGATCCTATCTGAAGATAAGGATTGATAATTATTTTATTTATTTATTTAGTCTAATTTTTACTTCTATAAATAGAAGACTTGTTCTTATTATAAGTGTTGAGTATAATTGGATTTTGTTAGCCGAATTGAGCATTAATATTATTTTATTTCTTTCAAGTTTTTATTCTTTCTTTATTTTTAAATTGATGTTGCCGCCTATGATGCTTGGCTAGGCATTTTTATTTTCCAATCAAGAGCAACACAATTAATTTATTGAAGTTCATGTGTGATGAAATCGTTCCTAATTTCAATTGTAAATCATTATTCATTTTAATTTGGTAAATCGATGAACCATTGTATTTCTTAGGGACGTGTCAAAAAGAGCTCTTTGCACTGGTTTATTTTATACATACTGCTAAGTGATTTGTTTGATCCATAATTGTCACTTGACTTGATAGAGTAGCAATCAAAGAGTTAATCAAGATCAAAGGCGTTTAAATATCTTTGTGAGTTAAACGATCTAGTTTGAACATGGTAGAGTTGGTTCTTAAGTGTTAATTAACATCGGGTGCTTTTAATCCTTAATGCAATTTTTGGAAGACTGTGTGCAAAGCTGATTCTACCATGTCTATTTAGAAATTAGAGGCGGTTGTAGAGCTGCTTCCTGGTCGTCTTAATAATAAGGAAGAATTGGTTCACACAAGGCTTTCTCGATGTTCTATAACTGGTTTGGTGATTTTACCATTGGATTATCATTACATTGATGATCATGATCTAGTAATAATTAATTATGGTCTGCGATTAGGAAGTCTTTCCACGTCGATATTTTCCTAAATTCAAATTTTGTTTTATTATTTATTTTTTTTGAATATTTCAAAATTATTTTATTTTATTTTTATCGCAAAGAATCGAAGGATCATTACGTCCCTGTGGGATCGATCCTTCTTCTACTACTGTAAAATTATTAAATATCTACATTGGGGGAAGCAGAATTTAATTTGGCGGTTTTGACACCCGATCAGTTATATATGTTCATGGTGTGATATGTATGGTTTATTTATATTGTTAATGTGGATTAGATTGAAATAATTACATATTTATCACATATAAGTTTGTGTTAATGTATGTGTATTTATGATTTATGATAAATAAATAAATGTAATGCTTAATAATATCTTGATGCTTTTTAATTTTATTGAATTATATTATAATTATAATGAAACTTATAGAGTAATCAAATAGTCTTTTGATGACCTTGAAGGACAAGAAAAACTAGGTTGGTTTATCCTTAATATGTTATCATGGTATGTTAGCTTTCTTACAAATTATTATGACAAGAAGAACAAGGATACTTTATTGGTTGTTCCATTATAAATGTAAAATTTATTTATTATAATAAAAATAAATGAGGGAAAGAGCAAGATAATTATTAATTTAAATCCAAATGCTCATACAACAAAACATAATGGTACTTTTTATTTAGATGTTAAATTAACTTTGTAATAACAGAATTACATTTAATTTAATAAATGTCATGGTGCTTTATATGTATGTATGATTGTTTATATATTTCATATAATGTAAAGTTATAAACCTTAGTTATTGTTTATGTATTTCATATAATGTAAAATTATAAACCTTAGTTCATTTTCCTCTTTTTCATGATTTATAAATCATACATGTCATTTTATTATATTATGAAGTTTGAAACTTGTATGAATTTTATTTTTCAAGTTAAAGTCATCCACTGGGTGATCCAAAGTGTGCATTAAGCTATTTTAAGAGCATCTAAATGGCTCCAAGGGTTGTAACCATATCTAACCTAAAATATTTACATATTCATATATTCATTCATTACTTAAAAATTATAAAATGTTACTTTTCATATCTAACTTGTAATTTTAACAATTTTTAGAAAGGATATTTAATTGTAACTCCAAGATACCATTTAAGATAGTGTACAAAGCATAACAAGAAAATTCATAATGTACCAAGTGTGATAGGAAAATGCCAATGAATGTTACATTAACCTTATATATAGCCTAAAAAAATAGAAAAAACATATCTCTATGTCACATGATGTATGGGATGCATGACATGCATAATAGGCTCATTTAAATATTATTTTTCTTGGGCCGATAATGTTTTAACTAATGCTAGGTTGAGAGAATGAATCAAGACTTACTACTTACATTGATGGTTATATTCCTATAATTTTGATTAGAAATAATTTGTAAGCATAATCTTTTCAATAATTTTATTTAATTTCTATGTATAATTTTGAGAATTTGATCATGAATAATATTTTATTTACTAAATTTTACCATAAAGATAGAGTGAGGCCTTCTCTCACAAAAACATTATGGAATTATTTTTGTTGATGAGAAATATTAACAAATGCTTATAAGTTTCAAATACAAAATACATTTTCATAATATTAATTATTATAAAATATAAATATTTATTACATTTATTTCTTTTATTTAAGTTTAAATATATTTACCATTATAGAATTATGTGATTATGCTTCATGAAGAGGCAATATAGTAGCAAACAACTAAGATGATTCATGAATTTCAATTATTATGCAAGCTAGGCTCAAAGATGACCAATTACTTTAACATTGGTTCAACTTCTATTTTAGCATGTCGATCATCCACTATTGCTCCTTAAACATCCTTACATAAAAGCTTTCACTCAAGAGATGATTAACTTCATCTTTATTACTATAGCATAATCACTCAAATTACACATGGAGGCTGATATGACTTTTATACAATTAGAGATTTTTGTAGGGATATATAGTGACTTATAATATCCTAATGTTGACATTATCATAATTTACTAGTATATTATAAGACTTTAATGTCATACATCTTAATCCTCCAAGTACTGATCATTAAAGTGTTGACGATCATACTAGATTATAATGATTTATTTTTATCTTTTTCTCATAAATATGAATCTTCTTTATAAATAGTATTTTTTCATTTATGAAATTCATTTTAAAATTAAATTTTATTTTTATTAACAAAATTTTGATATAAATAAAAATAAAAAAGAAATTAAAATAAATTAACAAAATAAAATTAAAAAGATAATTACTGACTAAAAAGTGCATTGTTAATTCACATTTATATTTATAATGAGCAACTATCATTGTTACAAGTAAGGATAAAACTCAACCAAATTATTATCAATTAATGATAGATTTAATGATGAAAAAATTTATTAGTATCTTATGAAAAATTACTAATAAATCTTATACTAATAAGTTTATTAGTTACCAATAACTTCTTATTTTTCATCAATAAAAATATTGATAAAAGTCTACTTAGTCTCTTTGATGTTTTATTTTGATGTTAATAAATAAGTCTTCCTTGAGTTTCTATTAATTTTTTAAAAAAGTTATTGGTATGGGTGTACCATCACTTGTATAAGTCTATAGGCTATATATAAGATTTCTAGTAAAATGTTTAGTATGAGGGTACTACTTGGCCCATATGACTATACCAATACTACTACCATATTTATGTTGCTCGGGTGCCTTTTAGTATAGACATTCGTACCATTGTACCATTTGATTGTAATGGTCCTAAATGAATTTAATGCTTAAAATAATAGGTTTTTGTAAAAAGATAAGCACATTTATTGTTGGAAATTACTTCTATTAAGTAAGAAACTTGATTCTTTAAATTGTTAAGTTTTCTTTCTCTATCTTTATTGAATTGTCACACTCCTCTCCAAGATGTAACATGCTCCCGTAGAATAATGAACAGTCTCCGAGTAAATAGAAACCATTGGTTATCCTACAAGGGATGCAACTTTTCTTTTATTTACTTTTAACATAAACTCTTTCTTTGTAAAACTTATATTTAGATAACTAAAAAGCATTTGAGGTTTATAACTCGTAAATTGATATATATAAAATTCTTACAACATTTTTGTGTCTAAAAGAAAACATTTAAGAATATTAAAACTCACATCGTACCCATGTGTTTACTGCCTTAATATAGTACTCTATTTATATAACATTTCTATATAGAAGACTATTAAACTATTCTAGGTCTTTGCCGTCGAAGAGAGTCCTGTTGAACTAGGGCTTTGGGATCCATGCATTTCAGCCATTTGTTAACTTACGTCCCATCAAATGACGAACGCTGAGTATAAAACTCAGTGATGCTAAAACACATTTACAATGATCAGTTATACACTCAGTTGTTTCATAACATTAAAACATTCATTAGAATTCTATCTCAGTTTATCTATTATGACACATTTTCACCTGTATCCATTAAAACATATAGCCTTTCGTGTGTACTTGTGAAAAAAATAGGTTTCATAAGATGTATACTATTTTATTTTAACATAGGCCAATAACTTCCATTATCATTATTTTTTTATGATTTGATTAAATCATGTAAGCACCCTAAAATGTTATACTTTAAACTCTATCATATACTCTTATCATTAGCAATTCAGAGTATATTAAACAACATAATTGTTATCTCTATCTGTATGTCTCTATAAACATTCATCATATAAATACCATCAATTACTAACATCATACTTCCAATACAGCATTGCTCTCAATAACTATATATCATTTCCTTTATAGCATATCTATATCTTTTGCATTAGCATCAAATCATAGCAATATAATGTTTAGCAACATTACTATATCACATCTTACTATTTTTGCATCTCTCTTCAGCTGTTAACAACAATGCATAAAGCATTCAATCATGTTCATAAATCAATAACCAACAAGTACCATTCATAAGTCACTGTTCATAATAACTCTTCATCAGTAAATTTTCATATCTGTAACTTATAATACATACTGTATAAGATAAGAACTAATATTCTAAATAAATACATTAACTTTTCCTTTACTAAACATACTTTGTATGCATCTTTGTATAAGCACCATTGTAGTGCATTGATCATTCTTACTCTTGAGCATAAGCTCAAAGAATCGTATTTCATATCCTCTGTAGCATAACTATGCATGGTGCATTAGAACTATAAATAACTATTGATAAATGTATCTATTTCATTATATAACATACTATTTTGTACCTCTTTAAGCATGAATATATTACATACATCATTCCATCCTCTATACTTTCATGATATATGAATGATGATGTATGTCTATGAAAATGATAATGCAATCATACTCTGCATTCTTCCTCTGATTTTTCCTGTAACATTTCATTTATTTTCTGTATGATTGTGCACAATCCCGTACTGGGTCCCTTTAGGTACCAATACTCAACTCCCATAGGAGGCCATTTCTCAATATGACTGTAGGGTTCTATGAACCTCATCTCCCGTAGGAGAGCCATTGTATCTGTATGATTCCTTGAGGAATCCATTGATTAGATGACCCAGTACATTTCTTTTTCTATAACATCTCTTTTCCTTTCTGTTTTCCACCTTATAACTTCTCTGTCATGTCATGATAATCTTTACAGGCGTAAATGTATGGATGTTTCATGACATGATGCATAAGTGATGCATTGATGATCACACTGTACCATTCATAACATAAACTGTTTACTTTGCTATCCCAAGCAGTCAACTGACTCATATCATTTAAGAACCCTATATGGGTTCATAACGGGAATAACATAAACATTTAAACATATGACCATCAGTTCAAGACCTTAGATAAGGTCATGAAAAGGAAAGCACAAACCTCACATACTATCTAATAAAACATATATCCACATGTTTATATCAAGGTAAGTAAGAACTCACCCGCTGATTCATTATTAAAGAATCAGCTAATAAATAGCATAAACCTGCAATGGACTTTCCTTTATCTAAATCCCTTGGTAGTGCTTGTAAATATTATATCTGTCACACCCGGCCCATACCCAGGAGGACATGCTCCCGTAGCACAGACAGCGGCCCCCAGAAGAAGACCAGTGCCTGCACCACAAGGGATGCATCGTGAATACGCCGTATGGGGACATATTCTAAGCCTAATGGTGGTCGTGCGATGGAACAACGTGATGCGCAATCATATACCCGGGATCCATTCATCATACACCTAAGCGACATACAAAAACAGGCAACCCAGTATCTCATATAAATAAAACCTGTTATACATTAAGTGAGTGCGTACATAAACCACCAAAAGCTATACAATAATAATTGCATAACTACAAAACTACCAAACTACTGCCACCCTAGCTACACAATCCAAACAGGAGCCGAAGTATGCTGCAGAAGTCCCGTACCAAGTGAGATCAGTCCGTCTCCGCTGATGACCTCTATTCCTTCTCATATCACTCTCCCGTGGGCTCTGAACCTACGTTCATCAAATGACAAACACTGAGATAAACTCAGTGGTGCTAGAAACACATATAACCAATCATATAATATGGAACAATTCATCATTAATCATCATATGCAATGCAAATGCCAATGCATCTCGCATTCACCCTCATTCACTCTTGTTTTCCTGTAATTGTGCACATTCCTTTCGTACACGCTGGATCCCGATAGGTACCGGTACTCATCTCCCGTAGGAGGCCATATATTCATTCATCTCCCATCTCAGGAGATCCTTTATCTATTGATTCCC
>CANYBF011395390.1:0-12061 GCA_948192965.1 Dalechampia spathulata | reverse complement strand
GAAAATGAAGAAATACGAAGAAATGGGCAGAAATTACCTTGATTCGGTCGAGTATTCTTGTAGATCTTCACTCCAGGAATGTTTAGGGAGCCTAACTAAGCCAATTAAGTCCCTAGATCCTAAGAAATAAATTAATTAAGTATTTAATTAATTTTTGGACTGATTTTTGTAGAGTTTCAGCTGCTCTCAGAGCAAATTCGAGGTCCAAAAAATGTTGCCCGAGCTCTATATTTATAGAGTGAATTTTTGGGTGGAAATTTTGTAATTTTTGGCACGTATTTGCATACATGTGTGCCACACATGTGCTACATGTGGCGCATATAGGGCTATATGCGTGCGCATATAGCCTAGAAACCCTTGCGTAGGGCCCACTGTGGTCACTTCCGGGATGCATCGCGAAGCATATAAGTGTTATTCGACGTGAGGAACAACTTTACAGAAGAAAGTTTTTCCAAATTCGGTCCCAAAATGGCTCCCGACCAAACGTCTTTACCATGCAACGTGCGTAGCCTATAGGGCTATGCGCTACGCACGTTGCGTTTTCTACCTATGCGCTCCACCTTGTACGGGTGGAACAGAATGCGTGCCATATGTCCAGGAAAGTGAAAACAACATTTTGAGAAACTTTGCAGTTATAAGTTTTCTCAAATTCGGCCCCGAACATCGAGTTTTGGCTAATGGGCCTGATTTGGGCCCATAGGCCCATTAAGGCTAAAATGTGGCAAACGGGGTGCCGTGAGTCGTGCCTCGCATAGGCACTAGCGGAAATGTGTTCTACGCATCAAGAACACTCAGCTTGGTGAATTTGGACGATGGGCCCACCTGGGTACTATTCATTATGAATAGTACCTGGGGCCAAAAATGCAATACTTCGCATTTCAAGTGTTTTGCCCTTGTACACGGCAGGGGATGGTGTTCTGTATGCACAGAACACTCAGAATAGATGGCGGGTCCCGCCAGGTGCCATGGTGGGCCCCACCAGTCCTAAAATGTTCTGCACACCAGAACACACAGAGGAAGACACGAAGGCCTATACGCATAATAGGGATCGATACTGGGGACTAAATCCTAACCGAATCAATAAAGATCCGAAATTATACGAGGGTGAAAAGTCAGGGTCAACACGTAGATCTCCTTGGTGAGCCCGTACCGTCTCCAGGACCTCAATACTTCCTATTCCTCATGCCTGGTACGCCCGTACGGATATCCGTACGCCCGTACCGCATGTCTAAAACTAGTACATACCCTAATAGCACCCCTTACTCACCCTGAAACTTGCTAAAACCTGCTAAAACACTCCAAAACCAAACTAACACATCCAATTGGCTGCTCCTCATTCAACCGAGAAGTCACACTTCCCAATAAGGTAACAGTATCACATGCAACATCACAATCAAAACCAATACATCCACATATACGAGCATACATACATACACATCATAGTATAACAAAACATATACGCATACAGACCTCTATCCGTATACTATCGTACAAACTACTAGGGCCTCAAATACGGCTGTAACATTGGTTGTCATGCCTAGTCCTCGGATAACACCCAAGACTGACTAGTCACCCCCCTAAAGAGTATTAGGAGCATAGTTGGGTGTGGCAGGAAGAGACATTAAAGTGTTTGAGCCATCACATCCCAAATATACATAAATTAAATAAAAATACAAAATTTCTATTCTACCATTGGTGGAAAACCTCCACCCTTTACACTCTCCCCCACTCAAATGGTTAATGACCCTGTTGACTATAACTTGAAAAAAGTTATAATCACGGGTTCAAATGCAAGGAGGTTCAAAGAAGTACACTCTATCTTCAACTTCATAGATTAACATCATTTGCATTAAAAAGCTTATCTTCATTACTATGATTGTTGATCAACTCCTTGTAACACTGATTGAAGTGTACTTTCAGCAACATCCACCTTGTTGTTGATATGTAACGAACATCCTCAAATAGCTAAAGAATCTTAAAATACGATCTCTCCATTATTGTAGCTCTGAACTGACATCTAACTCATCTCTAGCTTGTTGATCACTAATGCTTTATCCATAGCTCTAAAAGTTATTGTAACTCGTGTCTTTAATATTTACTCTATCTTCATGATTATTGTCTGCACTCTCACACACTGTAGTTTGATGCTAGGCTCAGGAATATCATCCCTCTTAGCACACTTGACATGCATTAAAATGCTTCTCTTTTCTAGAAGTTAACAACAACAATACACTTTATTGAAAATTAGAATTATATTCTTTATCTCCTTATGAAGATGCTCCTCTGTTCACTTACAAAGCAATAATCACTTTAACTCTTATACAATATGATAATTTAAATATTGTAGATATGAGAATAATGACTTATCTCCTATGAGAATTATAACTCATCCTTCTCCACAAACAATGATCATCAAGGATGTTATTGAGCTTAAGAATTCAAGCTTCTACATCTCACTCCACTTCATACTAGGAGAGAATGTTAGTACCTGTAATTGCCTCTTTATGAGAGACCTTAAGCTTTATTGGTCAACTCAAAAAAAGAGGGAAAACTTCACAAGAAAATTACTCTACTATCATAGAGTAATTTCACACGTTCCATAACAAGTCACTCTACCACCGTAGAGTAATTTCATATTTGATAAACATATTATTAGCACATACACTCAAATTATCGTAGCCTTGAGTATAATCATTTGCTCTATTAGTGCCTCAATGCTTGCTAGCTCACATGTTTTTTTCCAACATAGTTTAAAATTTGTCAATTCATTTCTAAAAACACCTCAATGTGTATATGAGGATCAACCTTTTGAAGTTACTTTCTATTGCATAGTTCTATACTGATAGTCCCATGCCTGCCCAACCCTAAAACTACCCCAAACTATTCTCAATTGTATCGCATCATACTTGTGTAATCTCAATCCTTTTAGACTGTATTAGTCTAGGCTCTGATACTAAGTGTAACAAGTACAAGTCTTAGCCCTTGATAGGGACCTATGCGACGCTCATGTAATACTCTTCGTTACACAAGCTAGCCTTGCAACCCTCAAGGATAATCTGTTCATGATCAAGCTAGACTTTATATATGAATGTCCCAGGCATTACCATCTCAATTAGAAGAGACTTGAGAGCTATTCAGATAACATAGGCATCATACGAGAGAAAGGCATACAGAAGTAAGAACAAGGTACAATTATTGAATAATTCATCAACTTATTTTATTGATAAATATGATCAATACAATGAGTCAATAATCTCACTTCGTCTGTAGGCAAGAGGGAATATCCTACACTAAACATAAGCCTAGCAAGTGTTGGCTGTCATTCCTAGTCCCTGGATATCATCCAAGGTTGACTAGTCACTCCCCTCTAAAGAGCATTAGGAGCACAATTGGGTATGGTAGGAGGAGACATCAAAGGGTTTGAGCCATCACACCCCAAATATACATAAATTAAATAAAAATTCAAAACGTTCATTCTACTCTTAATGGAAAACCTCCACCCTTAATAGCCATCATGGTCATTGATGTCAATCGTCGTCATCGATCATCATTGTCGATTATTGTTATCTATCCTTATCATCGATCGTCATCGTCAATCATTGAATATCATCATCGATCGTCATTGGCAATCATCATTGTTGGTCACCATCGTCGATTTCATCATCGACCACCAACTGCCAGCCTCATTGATTATTAACTATAACCGGTCACTGATCATTGATTATTAATAATCATTGGTCATCAAATACTATTAAATCTTCATGAAAAATATAAAAAATAATAAAAAATATAAATCAAAAATAAATTTTAAAATAAAATTTTAATAATTAAATAAATAATATAAATTTTTATTATGAAAAATATCATTCAATTTTTTAAATTTAATACTATATAATTTTAGAAATACATATATTTAATTTTATACTATATAAAATATATGTATTGACCCTAACTTTTCATTTACACATTGTAATTTCAAGTTGTATTCAATTCGATTTAGTACAAGTTCCCGATGTCAATTCCGATTTGCATACATGCCTTTGAGCCTTCCATGAGTGTTCTGGACATGCGGAGCTTGTGAAAGGCGTAGCACATAGCATGCATTTTCATGATATGTAGAGCACATAATGCACATGTTCTGAAAATATATGCATGGTGGGTGGCCTTTTTCCGAGTAAATCTAATATGCTCCATAAGGTATCAAACATTTATGCCCCAAAAGATGCTGGTTTGACCTATGGTACACATCCTAATGTGCTCACATTGGGTGGCTCAAAAAGGTCAAAAACACATCATGCTGGGCATCTGCTGTGCATATAACCTTTTTTTGGGCTATATGCTACATATATAACATTATGTGTTGCATATATGGCTCAAAATGTTTCCAGAATTCCACATTACTAATGTGTTTTTCCTAATCCCATGACCCTTACCTATAAATATAAGCCTTGTATTTATGGAAAAGAGGTCCAAAATTAACAAAAGCTACTAAAAATTTATCAAATTGCATTCTCACTTAATTAAACCCTTAATTAAGTAATTAATTTAGAATTAAAGACTAATTAATCTTACTAAATTGTTAATCACATTTGGAATCAATATCGTAGAAGCTAATCCTACTTTGATGAGTTGAATGCCTATTCTCTTATCCTTATCTTCTGGATCTCATTATGGGTTTATGATTTTTGGCTTTATTTGGATGATTGGCTTTAATCATGAGTGATATAATGATCTTCAATGCTTATTGATGACTTAAACAATCTGTAATTGTTATAAATCTATTGAGATTTATGATTTAATTAACGTTTTAGCCTTAAAACTCATTTTCCTTTATTCTGTGTTCGTTACATACTATGCACAAGGTGCTATGTGTGCTACATATGATCTATATGTGGTGAACATCCACCTACATATTGCGTACATAGTTATCAATTTTCCAGAAAATCATATTTTTTTCATTCATTTTTACTTGATTTTGTTTGATTTCTCTCATTTCTCAAAGTTTCCAGTAGTATTAGTGGCTTCACAGTAGCCCTAATAATCTGAATTAATCATACATTGACTATGTTTCATTAATTTTAGCTTCAAAATTAATTTTTCAAGTTCAATGCCTATTTAATTTGTTAATTTGTTGTTGATGATATGATTGGCTTTGATTAGTTGAGTTTGCTATCTCTAATTGACATTTGAATGATGTTAGAGTCTCTTAATTCATTGTGTCATGATCAGTTTCATTTAATTTTACCATTTAAATCAATGATTTTTCTTAATTTCTCAATTAATGCCATTTTAATTGTGATTTGCTTATCACTTGACATGATTAGCCTAATTGGATCTTAATTTATTTCTAAGTAATGTTTCATATGATCTTAGAATCCTTCGATTATACTATTAATTGATATTGCCTAAAATTGATCATTTTTACATGATTTTCACAATCTGGCTCGTGTTTATTATTGTGTTTTCATGATTGTTGTCATTACATTTATCAAACTTTAGCTCTTAGTTCATGCTTTCATATGGCATCAATTTCATCGATTTAGTCCTAAATTTCATTTGCTTGTGTTTTGCATTATCATTCATGCATTTTTGGCTCGTGCTACTAGAGGTTAACTTTTTCTAAATGGTCAAGATATTGCTTAACGTCTCAGATTTTATGTATCATTGAAGATTTTATGTAATAAAATAGGCCTTTATTAGTTCTCTGGCATGTATGATTTAGTTTTATCTCATTGTGTATCCCCTATCTTCCTCGATCCCTTTCTTCGGGCCATTACTATTATTATTTTCATTCATGCTACTATGCTTGTTTTATCATTTCTATATGATGTATGTTATACCATGTTGTGCCTATGCTATGTCATCTTACATGTCATGCCTATGTCATGTCATCTTACATGTCATGCTTATGTCATATCATCTTATATATCATGCTTATGCCATGTCATTTCACATGCCATACCTATGTCATATCATCTCACATGCCATGCCTATGTCATGTTTCATGCCATGATTACTATATCATACTTATCATGTTATATCTGCCATGATTGTTGCTATGCTATACCCCGTTGTGTGCTTATTTCATGTCTATGAATGCTCATCTGCTTAAGGCAATTAACTCGACTAAAATGGTAAAATTGAACTTGAAACTCTAAATGAATAGATCTTCACCACCCGAACCCATCTTTGAAGGGTTTGACTTAGCACTCATGCTATGAGTCAATTGAACCAAATCTGGAACCATCTAATAGCTACTCTATCTTACAACTCTTTTAAGTTCATCTCATTCCTTGAGGTAGCACTTTGAGAAGACTGTATTTTGGCTCCAAGGGAGCCCCCAATCAATGTGTTGCAAGCCTTGCTTTGGATCTCGATGAAAGTCCCGCCTGCAATATGATAGATAAATTATTTATCACATTATATACTACATGGTATAAATTAGTAGATAATTTGTTTACCAATATATATCATATAGTATATAATTGATCTTCTAATGCATATCATATAGTTTATACGATAGATAATTTATCTACCAATACATATTAGAAAATATAAATATGGTAGGTAACTTATCGACCAATATATATTATGATATATATATATGGTAGATAATTTATCTTTCAATGCATATCATATAGTATATATGGTAAATAATTTATCTATCAATATATACTAAATGGTATATATTAGTAGATAAAATTTCTACCATATATACTATATTATGTGTGAAAGTAAATACATTTATTTTCCAAAACTATATATTAATTAATAAATAAATAAATTACAAATAATAAAGATTATTTTAAATTAAAATAGTAATAATTGAAAATAATAATAGTAAAAAAAAAGAAATAGAGCTAATGTATTTTTGCTTGTATAAAAATAATAAAAAAGAAGAAGAAAGAAGGAGAATAAGAAGAAAGTAGTTGTTGACGGTCATGGCTATGATGGTGTGGCAGCAGAGGTGAGATAATAAGAAGAAGAAGATAAAGAAGAAGAAGAAGAAGAGATTCAGTTATCAATGGTGATGGTATCATAATGATGATGATGTGGTGGTGCTAACGATGTGACGGTGACAATGATAACATGGTAGTAGTGGTGCAATAATAACAAGAATAAGTTTGGAGGAGCTTGTTATAAGGGATAGAGGTTTTTCCATTTAAGGGTAGAATATATATTTTTGTATTTATATTTAGTTTATGTATTTTAGTGGTGTGATGGATGAAACATTTTGATATCTCCGCCTACCACACCCAACTATACTCCTAATGCTCTTTAAGGGGGAATGAATAGTCAGTCTTGGCTAATGTTCGGGCATAGCTAAACTTATCTAAAGTGTAGGATATTTCTCCTGCCTATATAGAGAGCGGGATCACTGGACTAATGTATTAAACTTATTTATTAATAAGATAAGTAGCCAAACTTATTCAGTCTATATCTTATTCTTATTTTGTTATGTCTTTCTCTTGTATGGTGTTATGCTATCTGTTAGACCCTGGATTTTGATGTATGTGTTTTTGTTATTCAATTTAAGTAATTTTTTTTGTGTGGTACGGGCGTACCATATTTGGTACAGGCGTACCACTTATGTTTTTTATGTGGTACGGCCATACGGTTGACTGTACTAAGTTAGATTGACTTTACTATATGTGGTATGAGCGTACCAATGGATGGTATGGGTGTACCGTTGCTCTTAAGAATTTTGCTTTTCAGTACCATTTAAGTGGTATGGACGTACCAATGGGTGGTACTGCTGTACCATAGCTCTTATGAATTTTGTTTGTCAATAATTTGTGGGAGGTACGGGCGTACCAATATGTGGTACGATCATACCAAGCTCTCATATAGTTTTTATATGTGTGTTTTTAAATTGGTACGAGTGTACGGGAATTCATACAGCTATACACAACTTTTTAGATTTATTTTAAACACTTTTTAACGGATCTATTTGAGGAATATAGACATTCTATTCAATTTCCAATAGCTATCTTTTGTAAAAAGCTTCCTTTGAGCCTAAAACTTCAATTTCAAGTAAGTTTGCTTGTTGTATTCTTAATCTAGCATTATAAACTCTCATTGTATTTTATTCTCATAACCTAAGTGTTAGGTTTGTAATTATGGGTTGGTGTGTGATTAATGCTTGGGGCATTAACTTGTATTTGAGAGTTTGTGAGATTGATATTGATTATAAAGGTTTGACTGTGAGCTTAAAAATACTGGGGTTAGGATTTGTATTAAGGAATCTTTTTATTGTATTGATTAACATTGTGTTGTGTAACCTTAAGTTAAAGACTTAGGAGAAGTGAACGTAGGCCAAGAGTTAGTACCGAACTACTATAAAGCGCATATTGCCAATTCTGCAAGGATTTCATTTGGTATCAAAGCATTGGTGCTCATTTGTGATTAGAAGTAAAATTCTAGAGTGAAAGATCTTATGGAAAGCCAAAGCATTGAGAGCCAATCATACACAAGACCCCCCTTCTTCGATGGCATGGACTATTTGTATTGGAAGCACTGAATGAAGGTCTTCTTGGAGAGCGATAGAGTTAATTTATTTAACTTGATAGAGAATGAGTTTGCTTCACTAACAATCATAGTTGATGGAGTTACTTCACTTAAGCCCAAGGTAACTTGGACTCGAGAGGAATTCAAGGAAAATGCATGGAATAAGAAGGCAATGAACATGCTCTATTATATGATTAGTCGTGAAGAATATGAGTGTGTCTCACATTGTGTTATGACCAAACAGATTTAGGTCACCTTAAAAACTCATCATGAAGGAACCAATCAAGTCTGAACCAAGAAGATTTAACTATTAACTCATTGATATTAGTTATTCACCATGAAGGTGAATGAGTCTATTTTAGAAATGTATAACCACCTCATTGTGATCACTAATGGATTGATGAAGCTAGGCAAGATGTATTAAAAAGTAGACATCAATAACAAGATCTTATGAGTGCTACTAAAGAAGGATTGAGAGGCTAGAGTAACCTCCATTAAAGAAACTAATGACCTGTCGGCTCTTCAATCGATGTGCTACTCGAAAAGCTCCTCACATATGAGATCACTCTTAAAGCAAGGGGTAGAGGAAGACAAATGGAGAGGGGTTGCACTTAAAGCATCGAAAGAAGAAGATACCTCTTCCACAAGCGAAGGGCAGATTAATGATGAAGTTTCCCTCCTCTCTAAATGTGTCAAGACTCTTCTTATGAAGAACAAGAAGTTTGAGAAAGATGGCAAGAAGCCATTTGATGCAAGGAAGGACCAAAACCAAAGAGACACATTTAAAAGAGGTCCAACCATTTGCTACAAATGTAACAAGTTGGGATACATGAGGAATGAATGTCCACGCCTCAAGAAATCATCCAAGCCATTGAAGGCAACATGGGATGATGATAGCAAAACCAATGAGGATGTGTTTGGTGATGAAGGAGCAATAAACTTATGCTTCACGGCATTCAAGGATGATGAGAAGGTTGAGGTAACCACATCATCTCAATCTTATTATAGCAATGATGATTATGATGATGATGATGAATGTGATGCATTAGAAGCTTTATTAGAAAAGTATGAACATTTAGCTAGGAAACATCAATCACTTAGAAGTAAGTATACATGTATTTTTAAAGACAAAAATATTTTGCAAAATGAATTTCATTCTTGTAAAACAAAACTTGAAAGTTTTGAAAAGGAAAATAAAAATTTGAAGGACAAAAATGCTAGACTTTTACAAGAAAAGAGTTTATTGAACAATAATTTATCTAGGTTTGAACAAGGTGAAGTTAAGATTGATTCTATTTTGAAACACCAAAAACTTAATGGTAATAAAGAAGGTATTGGTTTTAACTAAAACTTTTCCTACACTTCTAAGGGCACAGTTTTTGTTAAAGCCTCTACTTAAACATAAAAACCAAAGGATTTCAAAAAGAAATATGTTCATCCTAAGACCAATAGAATGCTTACTAATAAAGTGCATAATTATTCATGTTCATGCAATCATAGTCATCCTCATGCATCTAAAAGAAGTATGTGCATAATCATTCTAGATTTAAGAATATCGTATGCCACTATTGCAATAAAAGGGGATATACCACCAATAAATGTTTCATTAGAAAAATGCATTGGAATGATGATATATATGCTTCTAACCCTCAAGGACCCAAATACATTTAGGTACCTAAGAAAAGGTGATTATACTTGTCTTGATAGGTATGCTTAAGATCCAAGATTAGTGTAAACAAATGGTACCTCGATAGTGGATGCTTAAGGCATATGATTGGTAATGCAAGCCTCTTCTCCAATCTTGAAAAATGGGATAGTGGCAATGTCACATTTAGAGATAATGCCAAGGTAAAGTGGTTTGAATTGGTAAGATTGGTAAGGAATCTAACTTTTTCATAAATAAAGTATTAATGGTTGAAGGGTTAAAGCATAACTTATTGAGTATAAGTTAACTTTATGATAATGGTTATAAGGTTGTTTTTGATCCTAAGGGATGCTTTGTTTATAGAATATGTGATGATAAATTAGTCTTTTAAGGTGAAAGGATATAAAATGTTTATGTAATTGATTTAGAGTCATTTTCTAATAAATATGTTAAGTGTCTTATTTCTATAAGTGAGAACTCTTGGCTTTGGCATAGAAGATTTGGGCATGCTAGCTTTGAATCCATTGGTGATCTTGTGAAGGATGAACTAGTTGTAGGACTTCCAAAGATCAAATTTTTTAAGGATAAAATATTTGAAGCTTACTAAATGGGAAAACAGGTAAAGTCTTTATTTAAGGTAAAGAACAAGATAACATCTTCTAAACCTCTTCAATTACTTCATATGAACTTGTTTGGACTAACTAGGATTGCTAGTTTAGGAGGTATGCACTATACACTTATCATTATTAATGATTGCTCTAGGTTTACTTGGGTTTCATTTATAGCTCATAAAGATGATGCATTCAATGCTTTTCAATCATTAACTAAAAGAATGTAAACTGAGAAAGGATATTACATTTCTTCAATAAGGAGTGATCATGGAAACAAATTTCAAAATGATAGTTTTAGGTCTGTTTATGATTTACATGGTATTCATCATAACTTTTCATCTCCTAGAACTCCTCAACAAAATGGGGTAGTTGAAAGGAAAAATCAAACTCTTTGTAATATGACACGTACTATGCTTAATGAGTATCAATTACCTTTGTACTTTTAGGCTAAAGCAGTAAATACCGCTTGTTATGTCATAAATCAAGTTCATTTAAGATTGATTTTAAATAAAACTCCTTAGGAGCTATGGAATGGTAGAAAACCAAGGATTTCAAAATTTAGAGTATTTGGTTGAAAGTGCTACATTTTGAACACCAAGGATAACCTTAGGAAATTTGATTCTAAAACTGATGAAGGTTTATTCTTAGGCTACGCAACATCTGGCAAATCATATAGGATGTTCAATAAACGTTCTTTGGTTGTAGAGGAATCTATGAATATTATTTTTGATGAGACTAACTCCCTTGGTCCAAGAAAGGACATTGTTAATGATGATGATGTAGGAATTCTTTTGGAACAAGGAGAAGAACATGAGAACCAACAAGAAGCTATCCTAAATGATGTTGAAAAGAAAGAAGTGAATGAGCTTCCTTATCTGTCACGTCTTTTGCCTCCGTAGATATGTTCCCGTAGAATGACTATTAACTTTCTCTTCTAGAAAGTCAATAAACATTTTACAAGGGATACGTAAAATTTTTTTTATTGATTATATTTATGCACCGTTTTAAGTTTTGCGGAAGTATTGTCCCAATTAACATTCTTACATTTAATGCCTTTATCATTAATTTAAATTATGTAATCAATTTAATTTAAAACTTTGAATTATCCCAAGTCCTTGCCTTCAGAGAGACTCCTGCTGAATTGGTGCTTTGGAGATCCATGCTCGCCTCCCATCTTTTAACCTACGTTCATCAAATGACGAACGCTGAGTATAAAACTCAGTGGTGCTTTAACACATAACATGTAAATATGTAATTATTCATGTAACATATGTCATAAGAAAATATAATCATTTAT